>CM076583.1:1039067772-1039254276 GCA_034641835.2 Pinus albicaulis | reverse complement strand
GAAATCTCAACTCCCATTGTTGAAGACCATATTATGAATTCCTCTTGGTATGTTGATATTATTTATGTTTTGCTTAATTTGAATACACCTCCTAGTTTGAAAAAAACAAAGGCAATGTTCCTAAAGTTAAAATTTGTAAACTATTGCATTATAGATAGATGTCTTTATTGGAAAAATGAAATTGGTGTATTTCTTAAATGTTTGCCTGAGTGTGATGCAGAGAAGGTTAAGCACGAGTTCCATGAAGGAGAGTGTGGAGGTAATTTGTACTGGAAGACAACAACCAACAAAATTTTGAGGGCTGGTTTCTATTGGCCTACTCTTTTTCATGATGTGCACAAGATGATCATAGCCTGTCATAAATGTCAACTTTTTGAAGGTAAAAGAAAAATGCTACCCCTAACTCTGCATCCAATCACTGTTGAAGCCCATTTTCAATAGTGGGGACTTGACTTCATAGGAGAAATCCATCCACCGTCTTCTGTCTAGCATAGATGGATTCTCACTGCCACAGACTATTTCACTAAGTGGATAGAAGCCATACCTTGTAGGCAGGCCAATGATTCTGTTATTATAAAATTCATAGAGAATAATATTCTCTCTAGATTTGGTTGTCCTACCAAGATCATCACTGATAATGCAACAACATTTGGATCAAAGAAGATGGTTGAATTCTATCACAGATATCAGATAACATTGGGGCATTCCACGGCCTATTACCCCCAAGTTAATGGAATTGCAGAATCCTCAAACAAGATTTTAGTGAACATAATCAAGAAACTGTTGGAGGACAAAAAAAATTGTTGGCACACAAAGCTAGTTCATGCGCTTTGGGGTGACAGATTGACCTTGAAGAAATTTATTGGCATGTCACCTTTAAAGCTTGTGTATGGTACTAATGCAATTTTTCCAAAAAAACTTGGTGCACCAGTGATGAAGTTGATTCAAGAATTTCAAACTGAAGATAATGACATGATCAGAAGAATAAATCAGACCATTCATCTTCAGCAAACTAGAGGGGAGGTTTATAATAAAGCATTGCAGAAGCAGGACAGCATTAAAAATATTTTTGACAGAAGAATGAAGGCCAGCAATTTCAATATTGGGGACGAATTTTTGAAGTGGGACTCAAGGAGGGAGGACAAGGGAAAGCATGGAAAATTTGACAACTTATGGCTTGGCCCTTACTCTATCCATTCAACTACTGGTAATAATGCTTATTTCTTGCAAGAGCTGAATGGAGCAGAATTGTTTGGGGGTCCTTTCAATGGCAGGATGCTTAAGCATTACTTTTCTTGATACATCTCATGTTCTGAAAGCCTTTTTATCTTTTTCCATTATAAATATTCCACCCATCATTGCATTCAAAGTTATAAAAATCAAAAACACAAAAACAAAGAAAAGAAAGAAAAGAGGGCAGATTGTGAAAACAAGAAAGGTATAGCCCCATACCAAAAAGAGAAACAAATCTAAAAGCGTGCAATCTCAAATGCCACTCCTGGAGAACACACTTCTAGTTAGTCAAATAGCCTAATCTTGACTAATTAGTTTTAAATTTTCTGCTGATAGAATAGTGAATTCGATTTTCCAAACTGTTTAATCTTGGCTTATCAATAAATAGTTTAGGATAGAAATTAAAGGTTCAAACATGCTCAAAATCTGAACCCAAGTTTCCGAAGAGAGGTGACTCAAAGCTGTTTTATTTTTGAGTCGAAACAGAGGTAAATTGGTTCTAATCAGCTTAAAATCTGAACCAGTTGACAAAGGAAAGACAACTCAAATAAAAGGTAAAAACAAAGCTATAAAAGAGATGAAGGAAATGCTTTGAAATTTCAGATCCTAAGCCTTCCATTTTGATTTAATTTTTTGTAGAATAAAAGTCTGTGTGGAGCTTGTTTTTATGCCATAGATCACAACAAGTCAAACAACTTAATCTTGAGTTGGTTTTTTTTAAATTTTTGCTGTAGAATTTAGTGAATAAACTCTGTTGGACAGTTTAATCCGGACATATAGTAGATTAGGTAGAGAATCATATGGGCTCAACTGTTCAATCTGAGTCCATGGAGAAATAAGGAGTAGAAATAGATTATATTTCTTGATTTCAAAAGAATAAAATGTTGTAAAAGAGTTTTCCAATCCAAGTGCACTCTAAAGAAGAAAAAATGTTAGATCTATAGGATTGGGTAGGTAGAAAGCTTGTTGTTAAAAGATCCATTGTTTTTATGTCTGCAAATATGTTTTCAAAGCAAAAGAAAATCATCCCATCAAAGGAAGGGCAGCCCAATGGACGAGGCACTAATCAGCCTTCCAAAGAATGCAAGTCTGAAGTTCTTGATGCCTTCAAGAAGGCACCATCCCCAAGTGGAGCCACTGTTAGCCACCTATGAAATTTTTTATAACAAAAGGTGGCTAAATCGTTTTTGGAGCCTTCAAGGAACAAATTTTATTGCAAAAAGTGTTGGCTCTTGAAGACTCATAAAGGCCTCATTCCTCCATCTGAATCTTCACTACTGTGCTCATTTTACACTTAGAAATCCTGCTGATTTCAGAGGCAAAATACTGCTGCAAACACCATTTTCCCCTTCCTTCCACTTCCATTAAACAACTAACCTCATTTTATACCCCTTTCATTCTCATAAAAATCCTTCATTTTCATATTCTTCCTTTTTCCCCTCCATCAGGACTCTTTGATAAGGTTTAAGACTTTTTATTTGCCTTATCAAAACTCTCAAAACCTTTGAAAAAAATCAAAAACTTTATAAAAATACATTTTTTTGTGTTAAGGTTTAAACCCCCTTGGGCTAATTCCTTTACCATTTCCACTACATACGCCTTGGTGCTGGAACCGAGTGCTAGCCATCCGAGCTCTTATTGCATTGCAAAGAGTCGACCGCATAAATATTTTGACATGTTAAAAACTCCGATGCCGATTAGCCCTGTGTATAAAACCCCTGGTCATATTGATTTCCATATAACCCACGGCCCCGCAGACGGGTGTTGAACCTTATTGCTAATACATTTTCTGCCCCCAAAGCTTAAACCTTTGTTATATTAAATTTTTGGGTTTTAAATTTTTTTCGGTCATTAACTATTCAAAACCGGGCGGGTTGATCGCACCGCTTTTGAGAGGAAAGCAGTTTTCCCCGATCAGCAGCGATCAATGTTTCCGTCCGACATGTGGCCTTGGGCGGTATGGCCATACCGTTTTCCCTGGGCATTAAAAGTCAGATATCGGCTCGGCGCGATATTGACGTGCGCTGTCTGATCTGAGGCTAGCTCATCGGATGATGATCGCGCTCTGAAGAAGCCCATGAGATAAGCAAAGGTATGACACAGTCATGTAAGCATCTCCGCCATCGATCTGATCTACAGATCGAAGGCCCACACTCCATCGCCCCGATCCCCTCTTCCACAACGACAGTCAACGGTCCCACGAGAGCTGTTGGTCCCCAGCGCCACGTCGCATCCATGCGGCAGATTTCAATTGGAGTGGATCTCCATGGGTTCCTCGCACAGTCACCCAATGCGAACCCGGGAACATTATACAGTGTGGTTTAATTAAAGGTTTTGAAGTCCGAGGCATGTTTCTAAGGTTTTTCGGTACCCGTTCTCCACCGTTGATCGCGTGGGCCGATCTCATCCGACGGACCACGTTCTTCCTGAGCTCCCCACTCATTTTTCAACTATTTTTCGCCGAAACAAAGGTTTTAAACCTTTTTCTCCACTTTTTATTTTATTTTTCCAAATAATGTGACCCCTTCACGTTATTTTTTCACCTCCACTCCCGACCGTCGATCTCTGCGCGATCGATGGCTCCGATTTAAATTCTTCTTCCGCCTCTCCTTTGACATCCTCTAATCAATCTCAGCCATTGGATGATGCCATCTAATGGCCATGCTCTCTCCATGCGCCTTCTAAAGTAGTAAACCTATATATGCAGGATTTTATATTTTTGTTCATATTTTGCAGGGTTTAAATGGTTTTTCCGCTATACTGAAGAAAATTCAAAGGCTGAGGGTGACGATCCTCCCACCTTTGATTCATCAAAAGAAATAATTCGCAGGGTTCAACTCCACGTTTCATCAATAATTCATGAGGCATTGATGCCACACGACCCCTGCGCAGCCCTACACGCCAACAAACACAGCGAATCAGGCACAAATCAAAGAGTATCAGTGTCGAAGACAGGAAACACACTAGAATAGAAGATTGAAAACAGATCTTTGGGGATTACATCTAAGATGGTTTATCAAAAGCCTAATCCCCAATTAAAACAGAGTTAACAGAAAAATCATAAAGGTTCATCAGACATAAAGCCTCCATCTCCACGGCTGAGGCAAATCGATTCCTCCCAGCTAGCACAGTGCCACCTATGCCTCAAAGAATTCATATCAGAGGCCGAAGTTATTGATCAGGATCAGATATTTGTCTCAAGCGCAGCCAAAGAGTAAATTATACAAACAAACTTAATGACAAAATATCAAGCAAGCTTACTTTGACACTACACAGAGCCTCAAAAGTCAAGAAAAGCTCCCACCGAGCTTAAATCTTAATGTAAATTATTTAATACAGAAGACACCTATGTAAGCTTCTTCATTGAGCCCCCCAAAGGCCGAGAAGCCATTAAGTCTGTATTAATTTTCTTTAGAGATATTTTATCAGATCTCACCTCCTCATTCTTCTATAAATATTACTGTAGAAGATGAGAGAGGGGTTGGTTGAGTTGGCTACTGAACATTGAAATGTAATTGAGCTTGAGACTTCTACTTGTAAATAGTGTTCGCTGGCTCTTGGAGCTCTGCTTGTGATAGATAAGTTAGTCTGGGAAGTGTAGGTGATTGCTAAACTAAAGCATTGGACTTAAAGCTGTAACTGGTTTGGAGCATCAATACAAGCTGATTTATGGGATCCTGGTCTATGTTGACGGTGATGTTTTTCTCATTGTGACTTGTTATTTTGTTTCTGTTTTCACTATGTTCATCTTCTCTTATAAATAAAAACATGCATAGAGTTAGGAAATACTGTATATCAGTACCCTTCTCTGACTGAAAATCTTTATCTGAATGTTTTCTTCCAATTTGTGTTATTTAGGAACGATTTAATTCAGTTTAAGCATAGGAATGTTGGCATTCCCTCTTCTTATTGTTTTAGATGAATATTGTTCTTGGATGTTGCTTTCATTTCATGTTAAATAGAGAGGAACTAAGGAAGATATGGTGTGCCCTGGTCCTAGTTTTATCCCCAAAGACTGTCTGAATGTTTCCCTTGGAATGTGTTAAAAGCTGGCTAGTTTAGAAGTACTTACCAAATCTTAGACCATCCTTTGTTATCATTTGTGTTTTCCTCTGTTTTTATATGTTTTCTATTGAAAGTGCATCAAAGGCTGGCTAGTTTAAAAGTACTTACCAGATCTTAGGCTGCTCTTTGTTCTTCATCTGTTTAAATTCCCCTTCTTATTGTATCATTTCATTCCATAAATCAAACTTCAAAGAGATCCTTAGACATAGATGACTTGACCCATGGACCACTCTTGCCCCTTGTTGTTTCAATTAAACCCTATTATGACCCCATAGCCCAATGGACTAAAACCGGCAATTATCAATCTTCCTGGCCAAAGCTTGTTCTATTTTCTTGCAACTTCTCACCTTTGAAACTCTTTTCACTTAGAACTTTCCATATCAAACAGTGATCATGCTCAGCCATCCAAAAAAAAAACAAAACCCTCGGCCTTCATAACTAGCCTAATATCATTACCCAAAACCTTAAATATAAATCCATCTTTACACTTATTGGAGAGATCCCTCTCCGGATTCGGGAGGGCTAGATCCTAGAATCCCAAAGTGGTTGAAATAATGTTGTTTGTATGACTGGACTTTGTCAATATTGCTAATTACAGATTCCTAACAGTATGGAATATAAAATGGATGGTATGGAAGAAAAAATGGAAGGTTTGAAGGAAGCCATGGAAGGTTTGAAGGAAGTTTTGTCAAAGTTGATACAAGAAATGATTCCTAATGGAGAAAAGATAGTAGATGAAAATCATGATGAGAACAAAATAAATATTAATCATGATTTCATAAACTCTAATGTTGGATTAAATAACGACCATATTCCAAAGATGGATATGAATAAGTTTGATGGCAAGGATCCCGTAACATGGATACTCCAAATGGAATAATATTTTGATCTCAATAATGTGCAAAACACACAAAAGGTACACATTGCAACTTTACATTTAGAACAAATTACATTTGTATAGTATCGATGGCTTTTCTCCTGTAAAAAAATTGTCACTTGGTCAATTTTTATGGAGGAAATGATATCAAATTATGAGGATAAAAAATCAACACCTTCTTTAGCTAATTGATAAAAACTCAAAAAAAAAATGGTTTAGTGGCGGAGCACATTGAGGACTTCAAAAAATTGAATATAAGGGTAACTGATATTTTAGAGGAACACATAATTGATCTCTTCATAGGTACTTTAAATGATAACATCCAACATGAATTTCGCGTTTTGGAACCTGATTCATTGGAGAAGGAATTCAGGTTGGCAAGAAAAATTGAATGTAAAATTATGGCGACAAGGAAGCCTACCACTCACTTCTATAAAGATGGAAGTGTTGCTACTCCTAGATTTCCACAACCTACAATGTTGACACCACAACAATTGGAAGAAAATAGAGCAAAAGGGTTTTGCTACAGTTGTGATAGAAAATACACTAAAGGTCATAAGTGTGCTGAGAAGAAATTATTTTACATAGATTGTGAAGAGGAAGAAGAAAATGAACAAGAAGAGGATATACACCAGGAACCGACCCTAAAAGAGGAAGAAATGAGTCCGACCATATCGTATAATGCATTGGCAGGAATTACCACTCCTCAAACTCTCAAGATAGAAGGACATATCAAGAAGAAAAAGGTAATAGTGTTGATTGATTCAGGTAGCACCCATAATTTTATTCATTGTAAGGTAGCCAAGGAATTAAATTGTTTCCTATACCCAGCACCAAAATGTCAAGTGATGATTGAAAATGGAGGAACTATAAATTGCTCTGGAAAATGTCATAATATCAAGCTAACCATGGGGGAATATGTATTGAATAGTCCAATGCTTTCCATTCCTATGGGAGGTGCTGATGTTGTACTAGGAGTACAATGGTTACAATCTTTGGGGACGGTAGCTTTTAATTTTCAAGAATTTTTCTTGAAATTTTTTTCAGAAGGAAAGGAAGTTGAATTACGGGGTATTGCGGGGAAGCCAGGAAGGATAATAAGCTCTAATGTCATGACAAAGCTTCTAAAGAAAGAACAGCGAGGCGTAATTGCACAATTATGCTCACTAGAAGTTCCAACATCAACATCATCTATTTCTGCAGATCTCCAACAAGTCTTGGACAATCATTCCAAGGTGTTTGAAACTCCCAAAGGACTCCCACCTATTCGTGATCATGATCATGCTATTCATTTGATTCCAGGAAGTGTTCCTCCAAACATCAAGCCTTATAGATATCCTTACTTCCAAAAGAGCGAAATTGAACGTATGATTGCAGAAATGTTAGAAGCGGGTATAATTCAACCTAGTCAAAGTTCTTTCTCTGCTCCTGTAGTATTGGTACACAAGAAGGATGGATCATGGTGAATGTGTCTGGATTATAGGGAGCTCAATAAGCTCACCGTTAAAGATAAATTTCCCATTCCTGTGATTGATGAATTATTGGATGAATTACATGGAGCAATTTATTTTACCAAGTTGGATCTTCATTCAGGATATCATCAAATTAGAATGAAGACTGAAGATATTCCGAAAACAACATTTCGAACTCATGAGGGTCATTATGAATTTTTGGTCATGCATTTTGGCCTTACCAATGAACCTTCTACATTTCAAGGGTTGATGAATTCCATTTTCAAACCCTTTCTTAGAAAATTTGTGCTAGTATTTTTTGATGATATACTAATATATAGTAGGTCTTGGAAGGATCATGTTCAACATGTTGACAGGGTGCTCAAACTATTGTAGGAGAAACAAATATATGAAAAAACATCCAAATGTTTCTTTCGAGTACAAGAGGTGGAATATCTGGGTCATATTTTATCTCACGAGGGTGTTAAGGTAGACCCTAACAAAATTAAAGCCATTAAGGAATGGAAAGTCCCCACAACCATAAAGTAGTTGCGAGGATTTCTCGAGTTAACAAGGTACTATTGCAAGTTTGTTAATAATTATGGTAGAATAACACCACCTCTAACAACATTATTGAAGAAAGATGCATTTTCATGGACTCCTGAAGCAATTAAGGCCTTTGAACATCTTAAAGAGGTAATGTGCCTAGAACCGGTCTTAGCTATGCCAGACTTCACAAAAACCTTTATTGTGGAATGTGATGCCTCAGGAAATGGAATTGGTGCTATTTTAATGCAAGAAGGAAGACCCATTGCTTTTTAAAGTCATCCAATCAAAGGAAAGTATTGATAGAAACCTATTTATGAGAAGGAAATGTTAGAAATACTGCATGCACTAAAGAAACCGCAAACTTACCTAATGGGAAGACACTTCAAGGTAAAAACTGATCATGATAGTCTTAAACACTTTTTGAAACAAAGACTATCTTTAGAAGAGCAGCAAAAATGGGTCACAAAGATGTTGGGTTATGACTTTGAAATAATCTACAAAAAAGGGAAGCTAAATGTTGTTGCAGATGCACTCTCAAGAAAGAATGAAAAGGTGGAAGCATTGCTTTGTGCCATTTCTATTATCCAACCAGATTGGATAACTGAAGCAAGAGATGAATGGAAGAAGGACAAAGATGTATGGACACTCATTCAAAAGTTGCAGCAAGATCCTAGTACATCTGATACATTTAGTTGGATAAATGATTCCTTATGGTACAAAGATCGCTTATATCTTTGTAAGAATTCCCAACTAAAACAAAAGATTCTTCTGGAATTGCACACTTCTCCTTTAGGAGGACACACAGGATTTTTAAAAACTTACCACAGGGTGAAGAAAGAATTTTTTTGGGATGGCCTTAAATCTGATATTCAAAATTTTGTGGAAAAATGTTTGGTTTTCCAGCAAAATAAAGTTGAGACAATTAAGACTCAGGGTCTTCTACAACCTTAATCCATTCCAAGTCAACATTGGGAGGAGATTTCAATGGATTTTATCACAGGTTTACCTAAGTCCGAAGGAAAGAGTGTCATCATGGTGGTAGTTGACAGACTTACCAAGTATGTACACTTTTGTGCATTATCTCATCCATTTAAAGCAAGTACAGTTGCTACTACATTTATGGAGACAATTCAAAATCTACATGGGAAACCAAGGGTTATTGTGAGCGACAGAGAACCCATTTTTACTGGAAATTTTTGGATGGAGTTATTTTCCTGTTTGGGTACTCAATTAGCTCATAGCTCATCTTATCATCCTAAATCCGATGGTCAAACTGAGATAGAAAATAACTGTTTGGAAGGATATCTTTGTTGTTTTGTATCTGATAAACAAACACAATGAGTCAAGTGGTTACCTCTCGCTGAATGGTGGTATAACACTTCCTTCCATACTGCAACAAAAATGACCTTATTTATGGCACTTTATGGATATCATCCACTATCCATCACATCATCTTTAAGAGAAAATTTGAAGGTTCAAGCAGTGGAATATCACATCAAGCATCAACAAGAAGTTCTCCAACTCTTAAAGGATAACTTGAATTTGGCACAAAATCGAATGAAACAACAAGCAAATCAACATCACAGCGAGAGAAGTTTTGATGTAGGAGACTGGGTATTTTTACAGCTACAACCATACAAACAAATGTCCCTCAAGCAAGCTGAGAAGGATAATAATTATTACCAAAGTACTATGGTCCTTACAAGGTGTTGAAAAAGTTTGGTACTATGGCATACAAATTGAAGCTTCCTGCTTCTTCACAAGTGCATCCAGTTTTCGATGTTTCATGCTTAAAGAAGTTTATAGGTGAAAATCTTCTAGTTCAAACAATATTGCCAAAACTTGATGAGGAAGGAAAAATCATATTGGAACCTGAAGCAGTCACAGAAACAAGAACTTGACAGCTACGAAATCAATCAATTTTAGAGTATCTCATCAAGTGGAAGAACTTACCCACTAAAGATTCTACATGGGAGGATGAGAATTTTACACAGAAGCACCTAGAGCTACTCAAGCATTGAGGACAACACTTTTTTGAAGGAGAGGGGCATGTTAGGTCCCTATATTACTATTATAGTCCCTTATTATTGTTATTGTAACCCCCTTATTGTTATTATTGTACCCCTGTAACCCCCATATTGTTATTATTATGCGCTTAAATTATTATTGTTAGGGTGGCTACGATTACATTGCGGCCCCATGGACTCCTATATATATAAAGGAGGTTTTGTAATTTGTATCATCCAAGAATTGTTCATTCATGTAATGTGTTTGAGGTTGCCCACTCAAAGTGGCTTATTTCTAAGGCGTTGATATCTCTTTTCTTCTATTTTTGGAGCTGGTTTCCCAACAATTTTTTTATAAAGGAATTCAGTGAAAAATAGGTCATTGGACCCTTTTTTCTCTCCTCTTTGATAACACGACACTTGGAAGTATATTATTGGCCTAGGAGATGAAGTATGGTGACATCAACAACCACCCAACGGGATCATGACATGTGGCAGGAATATATGGTGGTTTTGGGCACCTAAAGGTCCAATTTTTGAATGACACATGGACCAATAAGAGGATGACGTGTGGCACATGTGATGTTAGTGTGACATCATCTTGATAGTAAGATCTTGGAAGGTTAAAGAGCATCACAAAAGATAAGCATTGGGCAAGAGGCATTGGGCTGATGAGGCAATTCCAGAGCTGATTTTATCCTGGGAGCAATTTATATCAACTCTTGAGGCGCTAAGAGGACTTTGCAGGATAGCTAAGCCTACAAGGCCCAACTCTGAAGTTTGCAAAGGGAAAAAAAATGAAAGTATCAAGTTAAAGGGGCTTTGGGCCACGCATTTTACAAAGGCTTATGAAGGTATAAAGACTAAGGGTGCAGAGTAGTTAACAAAGGGAAATAAACCCTCAAAGGTCTTAAATAGGCTAAGTTCCTGAAAGCTTAAGCAGAGGTCATGGGATCGAGTGCTATGGTAGAAAATAAAAAAGGAGCTAGCATGAAAGGGACTTAAGGAAAAAATTGGCAGATTTTGCAGTGATTTTTCTAATAAAAAAAAAGGGGTTGTGGAAATAGATTTGGCAACGCAGTTTGGTGGTGAAATATTAAAAGGCCTTTGGGCTTATTATAAGGCTTTGGGCCATAACCAAAGGCCTCGGATGAATGAGTTAGAAAATATTTTTTCAATGCATTAGGCTAGCATTGAAACAAGTTAGAGGCTTTTAAAAAGTGACAATTTAGTGGCAGTCTTGGTAATTAAGCCAAGTTAACTACAACCAAAAATAGAAAAACCTCACTAAAACCCATTAAAAGGAAAAAAAAAATGCTAAAATAAGTAATTAAACTCAGTTTAAATTGCAGAAAAGGATGGTTAAGGTCTGAGAACTTGGAGAATAGAGTCAAAGGAATAAAATAAACAAGACAAAGGAAAAAAAATATGGTTTCATGCAGCAATACAAGAAAAATAAAAGAGGTAAAAAATATCAAGCCAAAATTTTTTATAGGCAAGATTAAGAAAACTGGTTGAACAACAAGAGAGTCCTAATGAGAGAGTTGAGGTGAAGTTGTTGTTCTTTTCAATAATTAAATATTATTGAAGGTATTGGTGATTGAGGAGGATATTGTTTTATTTTGAAGACATATTTGGCATTCATTGCTCTAGTATGCAAATGGATGAAAAATGAATTAGTGAGTGTTAAGGAAGTTGTAGCTTGCAAATCAAGGGTTGGCACTCCTTCCAGTGGGTGTTGGTAAATATTTGGGGTTTTAGCTCCATTAATTTGTAGCTAATAAATCAGCAATTTGTAGTTTTCTACTGGTCGTAGCCAAATAATTTTAACAATAATTTGTAGCTTGCCTTGTGAATGAATTGAAGAGAATTTTTGAATAATTTGTTGCTATTTGTGTGTTCCATTATGATTGTTGATATTTTTTCTTGTCATATTTATTTAAATTAATTTTTGAATTACTTAATGGTGTCCTAGTGTTCTTACAGAAGTGAAGCAAAGTTTTAAACTCGTAAAATTCCTACAATACTAATTCACGCCACCCCCCCCCCCCCTGCTCAGTAATGTCTTGGTTTCCACATTTGAATGTAGACTTCTAATTTTAAATTATACACTATCTGGAACAATTCGAAATGGGATAATTATATAGGAAACCATGAATTTTCTTATAGTATATAATTGACATAGGAAATGTTAACAAAGAATAAATCAATGAAATTCCATTTCATCTTTCACACATGGCAACTCGTGAGGCCTTACCTACCAATCAATATATAACAACATCATATCTTGCAACCTTCAATTTGGTGAAATTGCACACATTATTTTAGTTGGGATGGTTCTAAAAAATTGAAGAAGATAACTAGCATGTCCCATCACCCGTGTACTAGTGCTATTAAATCTCCCTTCTATGATTTCATTCCATGATTTCATGGCAGAATGTGCATGAAATAGTTACTTTAAAACCTTTTTGTTGATTTGGATCCCTTAACATTTTTTTAAGTTGACCTATAGTTTGAATATCCTTTGTTGATGCCTCAGATGGATATTTATCTTCCCCTTTCATGTGCCAACAAATCCGATGTACATATAAAAAATTCTTAAAAAGGAGCAATATTTTCATGACAATGTCAACCTGGAAGCAACATTTCAAAGTATTTTAAGAATATGGGAGTTTACAAATGTTGTAGCTGAAACCTAAATAGGATATGACCAAAACAATAAAGAACTCTAGGATTTCAAAACTGAACCACGAATAGCCACTTGTACTCTACCTTGTGCACATTCTAAAAAATTTCATTGAAATGGTCCTCTATTCATGCGATTTCAATACTTTCACGCGCAATAAAGTTTTTATGGTAGCTTTTAACCAACAATCTTGAGATAAAATTAGTTCAATTTGAAATTTACACCATAAATTTTCTAATATTGGAAGGTTACAAAGCATGTTAATGATGACAATTTCTAAAGCTAAAATTGTGGCAACTCCATTTTCATGGAAGAGGGTTCCCAAGGAATATATGCATTGGAGTATTATGCTTATCTAAATGTACTCAAAATTTACCAAAGTATTCCATAAAATCTTGGTCATTCGGAATTATCATGTTTATGTTCCTCTAAAAGGTTATGTTGGGCATATAAATCACCACTTATATGCAAAAAATAAGTGTAAAAAGCTTCCTTGAAGAAACTTTTATAGTGCTAGATCAGTTTTGTTAACCATGAATTTATTGGAAACTATTGATCATTTTTAGAAATTTTTGAAAGGAACCACACCATGCCATGAATATAATGAAAAACCTAAAGTGGCTTATTTGAATTTGAACAGGTGTTATTATGCAAAATAATGACAGATTAAAAAATTCTAGATTATCCTATAACTACAACGATCCTATATGACAAAATCATTCATATCACCATATTTTCCCCAGGGAACCTCTCTAGGAGTAAAAAAAGCATCATGAGAATATGGGACATGTATTAAAAGGTGTCATGAATGTGTTCACCCCAACTGAATTTTTTTTCATCCCCAAAAATTTTGACAAATAGAGAAGGACACATGAGCTCACCGAAACGAATAACAAGATGAATATAAAATTTTCCAAATACACTTTTTATAGAATTAAATGAATTTTTGATTAAGAATTAGAAAATAAATGTATCTTAACCTACCTAAGAGGCCCATGAAATGACATCATGAGAAGAAAAAAATATGAGTTGATATACAATGGTGAGCTAAAATTAACTAAATGAGAAAGATCAATATATAACCTTGATCCTGTCGTACTTGTAGATTGATGTTAACTTATATTTGGAAGATGTGAATTTGTATCATAATGAGTGAGACTGCAATATTCTAATGGAATAACAAGTTTGGAAATTTGAGACATAAGGAGCATTAGAAGTCAAATAGAAGTTCAATTTATCTTTCATTATTTGCAAATAATCCTTGCCATCAAGTTGGATTTCAAATAATATTTGTCAAATTGTGCCCAAAATTATTTTCGCAAATACAAGGAGTTCCCACCAATAAGTTGGTTTTCAAGCACTCTAAGTTCCGATGACTCTCGAGACATGTTTCCACCATCAAATTTTATTTGGGGAAAATATAGGATACTGAGGTAACTCATTTCGGCAATCGAACTATGCTATTGTATGGATTAAGGGGGAGGAAGGTATGGGAAAATCAGGGAAGGAAAAATAGGTTGGACTCACAATATGATAGTATTAGTATCATGAAAGATTTAATATTTGATTATATTAAAAAAAAAATGGACTTTAACATGCATGGATTATTAAGCTGAAAAGAAGAAAAGATGTATAGCCATAACATGGTGAATAAGTAGGATGAATAATGTATCTCTTGAGAATTCCTCATCTTTAGCAATCCTATGGTTGATGTGATAATGGAGGTTTATGTATATTTGAAACAAGTATTCGTGTGATATTCATATCATTCTTCATTTGCCTTGATCTCTATCCATCAGGGACACATTTGGGGTTGTTGGTGTTGTTGTTTTCAATAGATATAACACTTTGCAACAAGATCCAAGGAATTGGTGCTTCTAAGATAGGATTTTAAACACCTCATGATGTCATTTTTTCTTGGCTTCAATCCTTAGGTATCACACCCTCATTCATAAGTCTTCAAAATTTTATCTTTGAAATCACTCATTCATATTTTGACCTTTTCTATCCTTTTATGAATTTCCAAAACCTAGCACTTTCCTACAAGAAAATGTGAAATGATGGAGGAATAGAGGTGTGTGGTATCTCTTCATCTAGGACTTATGTAAAAAATGACAAATATTACATAGAAAACAAATCCAAGGAAAAATAAACAATGACAAAATACATTTTTACCTACTAAGTAGTGGTGGCCACCTAGACAACTAAACAATGTTTTGTTGATAAAATATTTACTTGATGTCCAAATTCAAGTGATTCCAAAGCCATATTGAATTTATTTAAGTGAATATATTCAGTAGAAATGTATTTAAAAAAATTTATTTCGATTGATGTGTGAAACATACTTAAGAATATCATACTTGATGAGATTGTTTGTGAATTTATGCTTAGACCAACAATTAGTAATTATAATCAAGTTTGTTTGTTTTATAATTGATTAATGTGATTCCAATTTAAGATCAAATTAGATTCATTTTGGCATCTCCAATCAATTTCATATGCCACTTAACTCATATATAAAATTTGATGAAGAATAGTCTACAAGGCAACATTGCTTGTGACATATAGTTTAGATCAACATTAACTCTTTTTGGTATATATTTTTCATATAAGAATAATCAACATGATTGAAGTGGGGTATTAAATTTTATTTATTCTGATATCTCCAAGAGGGACAAGATTTAAAATAGTTTTATTTAATGGTTCAAAATTGACAATGAATAGTGTGGAAGGCAAAGTTTTTATTATGTTATTAAATAGGCAATCACTAATTTATTAATAATTTTTTCATTCAATGTCCAAGTGAAGTGATTCAAATCATGTTTTAAAATATAATAAAATATAAATAACACTTATAAATAGGTTTATAATATTTTAGGATTTAAAATGTGAAATATACTAATGAAAAATCAAAATGTAGATTTGTCACAATGCATATTGTATGACCAACAATTATTAATTTGGGAATAAATTTTCCATACAATATTGAAATGAGGTGATCCAAATTGTGTTGGAAAATATATTTTAAAGGATACCTCCTATAGGAACAAATAAAAAAATTCCCTTTTGTATTCCCTAAAATTTTAATTATCCCAACTCTATTTAAGGTATTTCCAAAAGTCAGCTACAAAAATTAAAAAAATCACCTGATTTCTCCTAAACTGAGGGATTAGATATATAAAATACTTGGTGGAGATGTTTATGATTATGTAAATAATTACTCTATGTAATATTCCGAATTAACCATGAGCTAGTTGGGATATTAAATTTTGTTTTGCTGCTTTATTTTATGAATAAGAGGACAATGGAGGTCCACAAGTCTCATTAATAATAAATAAATCAATGCCAATGTGAAAAGAAAACATCTTGACAGCTAAATTAAGCACCCCTAGGTGTGAAAAGGGGATGGAACATCTTGACTGGGTCAACCTTGACCAAATCAACAACACTATCATGGAGGAGTGGCAACCAATGAGGGACAGTGCAGTTTTAGATGGAGACACCTTGCATGGAAGTAGGGTCATAAATGAATGGGGCTTAGGGTTTGGAAGCTCATATCTTATAAAAGGAAGAGGATGGCAGCCATATGAGGCATGTTTATGTATTTTATATTTCTAAATATATGGTTTTTTTAGACATATATCTTTCTCTAGCTGTTTAGCTGAGATAGTTGTGTTGTTTAGCATTAGGTGTTCCTGATTGGGAATCCCACCTCTTCCATTGAGAAGCTATTGGAGGAGTCTTGTACTTCACTTCCACTATCAGGCATTTGGCTAAAGATTCATCTTACATCTACAACGCAGATCCTGTTGAGGGTTGAGTTGTTTTGTAGGTTGCAGCAGTGGAGACCATATTTGGGTCACCTCATTACTTATTTTCAGTGGAGAAGGGTTCCTTTCCATTGGGAGGAAAGTAAGGAAGGCCCTTGTGCACATTTTCAGATCTTGGCAACAAGCCACATATTTATTTTCCCCTACAACGTAGTTTCTTTCCAAATCTGCATTATTTTGAGGGAGGAGTTGCAGGGTGGTTTTAGCACACCATTTGGAGAGGAGGTTTTCTAGTGAAGGGGATATTCCTTTCATATAGGAGATCTATTGGGGGAGGTTGCATTATTTCTTATATCATATTAGACACACTTTCCGGATCTAAATATTGCAATGGATCTTCAGCCCTAGGGCTTAGATTCCCATCTTGTACATGGTGTTTTGCTGAAAACCCTTTAGGGGTTCTTTATTGGAGGTTGTATAGTGCTCATATCTGTATTAGAACTATATTTTGAGGCACATATCAGCACATGATCTTTTTTATATTCATTTTTTGTAGCAGTGCCTTTAAAACTGCATTGTAGAAATGTTCCGACATTTTTATATATAGTAGCAGCACCTCTTTTGAGGTTTTTGTCCATTGGAGGCTTGTTCTATCTTGTATTATGATTTGTGGCCCATTATTTTACATATATATGATGTTTTTTTGACGAATTGAAGGTCTCCATATTGGTCTCCTATTTTGATCTAATGTTTACACTACTATTTCCATGGTTTTTCACTATATTGCTGCTTTTCCCATTTGGGAATATTACAGTGGTATCAGAGCATAATCTTGGCCCATCCTATGCATCTTGAAAATCCAATATGTCATCTGAAGAAGGAGATCCTCTTACTGATAGAGAGAAGAGGTATCAAAGAAGAATACACCAGAAGTTTGACTATACAAATGACAAAGAAGACAAGGGTAAAACCCCTTTATCTGGAGGAGAAGATGAAGAGAAAGATTTTCCTAAGATTCTTCTAAAAGCTATGCAAGACATTGCTATAGAAATAAAGGAGATGAGGATGGATAGATGCAAGGAATCCCCTAAAGTATTTCAACATGGTGAAGGCTCTGACATTTCTCATCACTAGAGTGATCAACCAGTGCAACAACAACAAGTTTCCCAATGCTTTATAATGCCTACATTCTTAGCAGTGGGAAATGAAGGGTTTCAAGAACAATAATCCCTTGAAGACTATTTCATGGAGTATGAGTCTCAAAATTAGAGATTCAAGAACCACTTGAGTTTTCAAGAATTTTTTCAAATCAAGGACAATAGGAGACCCATGCATCACAATAGAGGTGGAAGATTCATTCAGAATCATGATCTACACCGCACTATGGGAAGGTTTTTCTTACCCAACTTTGATGGGTCATCAAAATGCACTGCCAAATCAGGGGTAGAGAAGCTTGACATCTACTTCCTGTTTAACAAAGTTCCAGAGATGGAGGCCATTAAGGTAGAAATGCTGCACCTTGAGGGTGAAGCACATGATTGGTGGTTCCATGGCTTGTCTACATTGGGTCATGCTAATGTGACTGCATATTCAGAGTTCACAAGGAGGTTGGTGGAGAGGTTTGATAGAAGAGATCTTGAAGCACCATTCTTGGGGCTTGCAAGCTAAAACAATCAGGTAATCCAAAAACTTATATTTCTAATTTTTTGAGACTTTCTGTTATGGTTCCTGATTTATCTGCAACAAGAAGGGTCTATATGTTCATTGATGGGTTAGATGAACCTCTTCATGGGTTGGTTAAGTCTACCAAGCCCACTACCCTTTAATATGCCATTGAAAGTGCTAGATATCTTCAAGATGCCTTGCCAAAAGCACAGGAAAATTTTCATCATAAGCCCTCTTTTCCATCAAAGGGAAAAGATGAGAAGGCTCCTCTTTCAAAAGGAGAGCCAAAATAAAAAAAACTCTTGATGATGATGTCCGAAGAGCTTTGAGGAGGAGGAATATTTTCTTCACATGCCAAGAATCTTGGGCACCCGGACATAAATTTGCAACAGGAAAGGCACACTACATAGAGGTATTCTCAGATGATGAGGAGGAAGAAGAATATGAACCAAGAAGAGGTCACAACACTGACACAACAGGAGATGAACCAATACCATCAAGAGATGGGAATGGAGAATTTACTCCAATTGTAGGGGCTCTTGCATTATTGAGAGGAGTACCTAAGTACTTGAACTTGAGGGTTTGAGGTTCCATCTTAGATTAGAGGGTTTCTGTTTTTATTGACAGTGGGGCTACCCACAATTTTATTGATGCCCAACTAGTGCAGGGGAGGGAAATACCCACTGATGCTTTTGAGGGATTTTCTATTTTGATCCCAGGAGATAGAACTATGCAATGCATGCATTATGTTCCATCCTTATCAGTCACCATGGGGACATATACATTGACTGATCACTTCTTGTGGTTGACATACCTGACACCAATGTGATATTGGGTGTGCAATGGTTGATTACTTTGGGGAAAGTCACCATAGATTGGGAGACTTTGCAGAGGGAATGGGTGGATAGAAAGAGTGGAAAGAATCAAATGATTAAAGGCATGCACACATATCCCTCACATGCAACTTCCACACAAAAATCAGAGATGGATTTTCACAGTGGAAGCAAGGACCTAACAGTCCCATCTATTATGCACATGACTTTGGCTCAGGGGACATTATTATTTTGTGGTAAACCACTTGGGAGGCCATCTGATCCAGATTTGGTGAGATATGTCTCACATCATGGTGCAACATTCATACATCCGGGAGGAATGGGAGCATTATAAGGCTAATATACAGCTCTGAGAGTCTTGGGTAGGCTCAAGGAGGAGGGAGACATTCTCCCACTATCATCATTACCCACTCACATCTCATATTGTGATGAGAGGAAATGTTGTAGGATTGGAGAATGACACCACCATGGGGCAAGGAGACCATTCCTTGGCTATGGAGACCCAGAATATGTTCTCATTTGAAGAGAAATATTCCATACATGGTAGAAGATGGTGGCTACTCATGCATGCATTGGCTAAACTCAAGAAGTTTTGGATGGATGATAGCTTCCCATGGGAGACTAACCTCCAAAATCTTCAAAATTTACTTGAGTACGAGCATATGAAAGAAGAGTAGCAAGGAGGGGATATCATCATCCCAATATGTACCTTTGGCATGGGAGATATCAAGGACAAGGGCAGCCATATGACATATGTTCTTTGTGATAGATCATCAACGTTGTCACTATGGAGGAAAGATCCATATTAGAAATCCCATCTGTTGGTGGATTATTCAAAGGATCTTTTCACATGCATGATACTTGATGACCAGCTACATGAATAGGGCTATTCAATCCAAGATGAAGTCATATATTATCATGGTAGGATATTCTTATCTAGAGCCTCAAATCTCAAGGAGAAGTTGCTACAAAGAGCTCATGAATAATTTCTCTTCAACCATACATATTCTATGAGAGCTTTCAACACTATCATGGAGAGCTACACTAGGGAAGGCTTTGAAGAGGAACTATATCAGAATTTTCGAAGATGCATGAACCATGTGGAGATGGGGGAGATACATGAATCAATTAAGGAGTTATCATAGCCACCTCTTTCCTCTTTTGGAATGAGAGGGGATCTATCTATGGACCACTCTATCTATATGAGCATAAATTTTGGTAAAGAACATGTTTATGTACATAATGTTTCATTCGATAATTATTTGCATTCCTTTACCATGTATATGCAGGCCATAGCTCCAAGGAGGAGAATTCTTCCATATAAAATTCATGGCCAACTTTGGGCCATAAACATTTATGAACATGGCCACTCCCTTGGAGGATATAGGGAGATGTTGTATCACCGTGGGTGCACCCCAAAGGCACCAAACATATCTCACATTTTCAGCCATTGTGAGAAGACTTGGGCAGCATGTGGTGGGGAAAACACTTACCATATCACTATCTGATGCAGTCAGGAGATTTATTGCACTGGTTCCACATGTGGGACTATGACCCACCTCCATTTATGCAAATTTTTGTTTGTATGTACTTGATTTTTATCCCATACATTGATGATGTACTTATTCTTTTTATGGGAATGATCAGAGGAAGGATGGGAGGAATGTGGTGCCCTATGGGAGAGAGATTATCCATGTTCATTATGATACATTTTTCAGGGAGAAAATTGGCCAAACCATGTTTTTTTCATTAGATCTATTGCTTCCTTGTGGGATGAAGTATTTGCATCTCATGAGAACTTTGGAGGAGAAATTCATGGAGGGATGGATTAGTATACAATTAGCTTATGAAGGAAGATTATCACATGATGGTGTCACCAATGGTGGAGGAAAATAATTGCAACACTCACCTTGTCAGTTGCTTGAGGACAAGTAACATTTGGGAAGGGAGGATTGTAATATTCCCAATTAGCCATGAGCTAGTTGGAATATTAAAGTTTGTTTTGTTTCTTTGTTTTATGAATAAGAGGAAAATGGAGGTCCATAAGTCTCCTTAATAATAATTAAATCAATTCCAATGTGAAAGGAAAACATCTTGGAAGCTAAATTAAGCACCCCTAGGTGTGAAAAGGGGTTGGAACATCTTGACTGGGTCAACCTTAACCAAATCAACAATGTTTTCATGGAGGAGTGTCAATCAATGAGGGACAATGCAGTTTTAGATGGAGACACCTTGAATGGAAGTAGGGTCATAAATGAATAGGGCTTTGGGTTTGGAAGCTCATATATTATAAAAGAAAGAGGATGGTAGCCATATGAGGCATGTTTATGTATTTGATATTTCTGAATATATGGTATGTTTAGACATATAGCTTTCTCTAGATGTTTAGCTGATATTGTTGTGATGTTTATCACTGGGTGTTCCTGATTGGGAATCCCATCTCTTCCATTGAGAAGCTCTTGGAGGAGTCTTGTACTTCACTTCCACTATCAAGCATTTGGACAAAGCTTCATCTTACATCTACAACGCAGATCCTCTTGAGGGTTGAGTTGTTTTTCAGGTTGCAACAATGGAGACCATCTTTGGGTCACCTCATTACTTATTTTCAGTGGAGAAGGGTTCCTTTCCATTGGGAGGATAGTAAGGAAGGACCTTTTGCACATTATCAGATCTTGGCATCAGGCCACATATTTATTTTCCCCTACAACGTAGTTTCTTTCCATATCTGCCTTATTTGAGGGAGGAGTTGTAGCGTGGTTTTGGAAAACCATTTGGAGACGAGGTTTGCTAGTGAAGGGGATATTCCTTTCATCTAGGAGATCTATTTAAGAAGGTTGCATTATTTCTTATATCAGATCAACCACACTTTCAAAATCTACATATTGCGGTGGATCTTCAGCTCTAGGGCTTAGATTCCCATCTTGTACATGGTGTTTTGCTGAAAACCCTTTGGGGGTTCTTCATTGGAGGTTGTATAGTGCTCAGATCTGTGTTAGATCTATCTTTTGAGACACATATCAGCCCATGATATTTTGTATATTCATTTTCTGTAGCAGTGCCTTTACAACTGCGTTGTAGCAGTGTTCCGACATTTTTATATATAGTAGCAGCACCTCTTTTGAGGGTTTTGTCCATTGGATACTTGTTCTATCTTGTATTATGATTTGTGGCCCATTATTTTACATATATATGCTACTGTTTTGATGAAAGGAGGTCTCCATATTGCTCTCCTATTTTGATATAATGTTTACATTGCTATTTCCATGGTTTTGCACTATATTCCTGCTTTTCCCATTTGGGAATATTACACCCTACTAAAATTATTGGAATACTCATTTATGAATTTTAAGACATGAATTTTTAGAAAAAATTAATTTATTTTATTAATTTGTAACAAGCATTTTACATTTTCATTACACAAATTAGACAAGAAAATATTTTATCTTGTAAATTTGACAATCTACCTTAAAGTATTTGAATGTCCTTTGAGAAGATCATAATCATTAATTTTATTCCTCCTTGAGATGCATTATTTATTCTATAGATCAACATGCCAATGGGTTTATAAATGGAGTGGTTCTACACAAGAAATAGAAATTATTGAAATATGTTTATCAAAAAATCTATTTTGATATCTTCAGGTATATCCATGCATAAAAATTATTTACCTAACCTTCAATAATAATATTTTTTTCTTTTTGGATCTACTTTACAAACATGATGCAGTCTCAGAAATACTCACTAAATTTAATGTATAGGTTCTTACCTCTTGGCTGGTCATCGTCCTTCTCCATGACATAAATGTAGATGCAATAGAAAATTGCAATCTCAATAATAACTAGTTGAATATGTATGTAAGAATTATTGTTACCATTGGTTAAGAAGTGTGGTAGAATTTAAACATGGATCAATGGATCTTGTGTAGTTGGCACTATACTTTAATCAATTTTAAACAAGAATTGATGACATATAGTTCTTCCAATATTTGTAAGATAATAAACCATGATCTAAGAAAACAACTCTTGAAGGAAGGAAAGCATTTTTCCCATGATTTTTGTAATGTAATGATGTAATGACGTCAAGTGTGGGACCATATATCCATGATATAAGAGGGAAGAGGAAATATAAAAATGAGAGAGGTTAGTTGGCACCTTAAACTAATTTTATGGTGTAAATAAAAGATATAAAAATAAAAAAAGAGGAAGAGTCCAAGAGGAATATGAAGATACCTATTAATGGTGCTAGAATGTTTTTCCAACAATAGGGGGACTCCCTCAATATGAATTCCCAATTAGACCTCATACATTTGGGATAGTAGCTTCATCTGAGAAATAGGCATAGCTACCATTATAATGATCTTAAATATTTTCCTTGGATACAATTAACAACATAAGATAGCATGCACACAACTTTGAGCTAAGAAAGTAAGTTATATTTGTGAAACATACAATTGAAATGTGTATAAAGTACTTTCACGGATGGAGTAGGGAGAGTGATTATTTAGAATAAAAGTAATAGTACCATCCTAATAAATACACATGCATATATAGAAAGAATCATTAATTAATCTACAAAATATTTCACAAAGTAACAACGATCATGAAAGTAAGTAAGGGTGCACAAATCGACTACATGTATATCAAATCCAATGAAGTAGTTCATTTTATTTAGTATATATAAACACAAAAAATACATCGCAAGCATGAAATAATAGTATTACAACATTCATGATACATGCATGAAAGTATCCCTGACTTTGAGAGCCTCAAAATATTAAGTGAAAGTGCCTAGATACACAATTACAATGATGCATCACTAGCCATAATAGTGTAACATGAAGCCACCACTTTCTCTTCTAAATAATGATATCTCTCTCCTATGATGAGCTTGAGAATCCAAGGCTAAAAGTACTTTTCTTGAGTTATTATGGCTTATTTATAAGAAATTAGGTGACCTTTCACCTCCCTTGTGACTCTTTACCTTCCTCATGACTCTTGAGCTCCCATATGACTTTTGAGCTTCTACATGACCCTTGGAATTCCTAGTGACTCTTCAAATTCCATGTGTGACCTTTGGGCTTCCACACATTTTACATTTTATAATTTTGGAAATTTAAAAATTGCATTACATCAAAATTGTGGTGATAATACATGGAACAAAATGACACTCTTGTGTTCACATTTTGAGAAGCTACAATTTGGAGATTGTGACATGAGACTTCATTGTAATGTGGTGATGCCAAGCTCTTTTCTCTACTAATACGTCTTCACCTCTTCATGATATATTACGAATGTACTTCAAATACCATCTAGAGCATCTAGATACATATTATAACCTTACAAGTCATTATGGGTTTCCATATAACTATTGTAGTTTAGAAATCCTTTATCTCCTACATGATGGTCTCTTTTTTTCTCATCTCCAAAATTTTCTTCATGGAACCTCTCCTTAATTACCTCCTTGAACTTTGTTTGGCATGTTAAAATTATAATACCTAAAAATAATTTTTACTCATGGTAAGACAATATCAGTCCCAAAAATAAGATATTCTACATTATGTGCATGCAAGATGCCGATTATGATGAGACAGTGCGCTAAGACTGATAGAGAGGCCATCTTGGGCATTGGGGATAGGTTCATCAGGTAATGGGTGGAGGAATAGGCTCTATAAGTTTGCATTGCACAAGGGAAAGAGAGAGTGATAGGTTTGGGCATAGATTGCAAGTCCTTGAGGCAGGGGCCATAAGCTTGAGGCCCGAGGATGCATGGTGGGCTATGAATGAAAGGGAGTTTCTAGCTTAATCACGTGTCACATATGCAATAGTTAAGAGGAGACCTTACTATCCATTAGGAGTGCATAATTTTCTCATGAAGAAGGCTCATTAAGGTTTGGCACAGAGGGAATTTATAAGCATCAAGAGGTTGATGATTGTGCTATAGAGTTGTGCAATGTGCATGTGAAGGGAGTTGTCCTAAATATGGGCATAGCACATAGGTTTATGAGACAAGATTCAGACAATTTAGGTTTGGAAATGTGCAATGCACTCATCACTTGGATAAAGGTTGAATGTGCTCATAAATTATACATGATGTGAGGACAATGGAGACTCCAATATTGAATAAGTGTGAGATCAAAGAGATGAGAGAAAGGGAGTAAGAGCATACAAATGGGTCATGAACATGATAATACACACATACATGATCAAACTCACTACAAGAATATGCGTAGTACCCAAAACCAACATGTATACATTAAAACAACAACAAAATGACACTTATCTCCCAGTGAAATAGTTAAGGTGCAACTCCTTATGACACAAGTTTTGACTGCATTTAGGGAGTGTGCTAGGTCATGGGAGTGTCTCCAGTGTATATTATTGTGACAGAATGGATTGACTAGTGTAAGAAGAGTGCATTGGATTTTCCTATAGAATGTGGACCAAGGTGATCTTAACAAGATATGTGAAAGAAAATGAAATCAACACATGCAAGAGTGAAAACAAGAAAAAGTGACACATGCAAGAAAAAAATTTCAAAATGCTACAACTGATAAACTTACCTAGAATATGGTGCACTTTAAACCAAGTGTGAAATGAGCAATGGGATGGAATATTTACATAGGGAGAGCACACATGCAATTACGTTTAGGGTTTGTGAGTGTGGTCAGAAAATGTCAGAAAAATAGGAGATAAGGGTGTGTTGACTAACATGTATCATCACTAAGGAGTGTGTTTCACATGTATTATCCCTAAGGAGTGCGACAACACTAAATTGAGAAATTGTGCCCTTTCTCTCAATTATAAGTGTGATTTTTATATCATCAATGAGTGTGCTAGTATTTTTTCCGAAATATGCACTTTTACTTACATTAAGAAGTGCACTCATACTATCAACAAGGCGTGCACTAATCTTTCTCCCAAGAAGTGTGCACATCTTGTTGACAAGAAGTGTGATATTCCTGTTGGAAAGGAGTGTGCTCAATTGTCTCCAAGAAGTGTGAAAAGCCTATCTTGGAAGAGTGTGCTATGAAGTAAAATTGAGTTAGGCTTGTGAATACATAGAGCACCGACACTTGGGATTATTTTTCATAAGAAGAATTTATCACTTAGAAAAGTATGACTTGTTGAAAATGCAACAAGAAAATCCTAATTTAATTTTCCCTTGAATAAAATCAGGAGAAAATTGTAATTCCACATCACAAGAAAACTTGAATGAGTTAATCGAGTTGTTATCACTCATTTAGATTATTTAATTCAATTTGATGGCTTAACTTGAGTTTTGTACAATGAATCCTAAATTTTAGGAGCCTAGGTTGATTTAATTTCAGTTGTAACAATTTAATTTAGTTAAATTCAGTTAAGGTCAGCTAAACTAGTTCCAATTGTTGGAGGAACTAGTAGGAGGTCTAGAAGTAGGGTGCAAATTTGGTGTTCAACCAGTTATTTGATAAATCGGCCTTAATTAAATCATGCATGCATGAAATTCGAGTTAAATAGTTGATATTGGAGTTCAAGGGTAATGTATTATCATTTGTATAATTATCCAAGTTGTACAGGTGGTGCATGCAGTCATAGAAGAGAATATAGGTATTGCGTAGTTTCAGATGGGGGATTTCCATAAATAATGGGGACTAATTTCTAATTGATCAATGCAAGAAAATAGGGACTTGGGCAGGCAGGAATTTGGTTAAGTATTGACTAGAGCTGGGTTATGAAGTAGTGAGATAGATTATAGTTTTTCATAGGTTTCTCAGGCTTGAGAAAGCATTGTATTTCTTCTCTATTTTCTAACTAATGCAATACATATAGGAAGGGTTTTTGAGTAGTTTCTTTCCCCTAGATAAATCCTTGTGTATGTGTGTTAAATTATGATGCATGCTTTTGATATATGTTCTCGATCATGAATTTAAATCTGCAAATGAGTAGAGTAGATTTGAGTCTTATGTTTTAGAACATTACATGAGAAATATTAAATTTACAATTAAATTATACATGGTATCAGAGCTAGATTCACAATAGAGAAGATAATTCAAAGTTTTCTTAGTAGGAGGAAAATTTTTGTAGGATTTATTCTTCAGAGATAGTAGGATGGCATTCTATGTTTTAAGGCTCAAGTATGCCCTTGTGGGTAGCTAGAATTATATTGTTGGGAAGGATTGCATGGAAGCAGTCATGGAAGATAATGGGCTTAAGGAATTCATTAATAATGATATTCTGAGACTAACAATAGTTGATGCTAAAAATATAAAAGATTGGAATAAGAGTATAACCAAGGAGAGGAGGACAATATTGGAGGGATTAGGAGACCATATTGTCTATAATATGCATGGGAAAGAAACTCCATATGAAATTTGGAAAGAAATGACATATTTTTTCTAGAATAGTAGTGACCACAGGAAGCTAAAACTCAAAGACAAGCTTCAGAATATCAAGATGCAAAAGGGTGACACAATACTACAGTACCTAAGAAAGTTCACACAATGTCATGATAAAGTTGGGAGTGTTGGTGTTACTATTGTAGAAGATGATATAGAAATGATAACACTTCTAGGCCTTCACAAGAGCTGGAAAAACTACCAACATTTGGTAAATCGCAAGGAGAAGTTACCAAAATGGGAAATATTATGGTTAGATTTGGTATAGAGGAAGTTTAGGCAGAACAATAGAGGCGAGACTTCATCCAAAGTTCAACATGAGGATGATTTTTCCTTGGATGGAAAGGAAATGAAAGGGGAATGGAATAAATTCAAATCCAAAGGAGATTCTAGTCAAGGGGGAAAGAAGAAATAATTTTCCAAAAACAAGTTCTTTCACTATCATGAACTGGGGCATTATGCCACAAAATGTCCACACAAGAAGGTTAGCAAGAATCCCTCAAGACGAGTGGAGGGTGAATCTTTGGATTCACAATTTGAGTTGGATTTTACACTCATTTCATGCATGACAAGAACAATGATGGGTAGTGTGTGGTATCTAGATGGTGGTGCCTCATTCCATATGACTGGTAACCAAGAAGTTTTCAGTGACTTGGAGGAGAAGGACCTCCAGATGCACATCAAGATGGGAGATGATGGGAGGTAAAGCATGACTATTATCGATATAATTAATATTCAAAGGGAGTCTAGCTCCCCTCTCAGACTCAAGGATGTGATGTTTTTTCCATTAAGAAGAATTTGGTTTTTGTTGGAGTGTTGGAATATTGTGGCTATGATGTGATATTCAGCAAAGGAAATGCATTCTTGAGGCACATCTCCATGGGACAAGTGAAGAAATTTAGGGTTCAGGTGAAGAACCTTTATAGGTTGGATGTGGCATACTGTGCTTATTTTAGCACAAAGGTAGAGAAGGTACATAATCAAGATGTCAGTGAATTATGGCATAGAATACTTAGCCATTTTCACCATGAAGCTTTGAAGATCACACAACAGATCACCACATGACTCCCTAAATGAGCACTAAAGCATCAAAATACATGCAAAGGGTGTACCTTGAGGAAGTAAACAAAATCTACCTTCAATGATCGAGATAGCAGGGCACATGCAATCATTAAAAGGATCCACTTTGATGTATGTGGAACTTTTTTGATAGCCTTCATGGAAAAGCACATGTATTATGTTATATTTGTAGATTATTTCTCACATAAGTGCTGGATTTTATTCATGTAGAAGAAAGAACATAAATTCTCCAAATTTGTTGAATTGAAAGCAATTGTTGAGAAATAAATTGGCAGGAAAATGAAGGATCTTAGGAGTGATAACGGTGGTGAATATGTGTCGAATGAGTTTAGGAATTTTTTGCAAAGGAAGGAATTTGACGAGAGTTGAAAACATCCCATAAGACACAAAAGTATGGGGTAGTTGAGAGGAACAAAAAAATGATTATGGGAGTTGCAAGAGCAATGTTGCATGATCATGGCCTGCCTCTACACTTGTGGGTCGAAGCATGCAACACAACGGTATATGTGAAAAATAGGATTTATCATTGGATTCTTAGGATGTGTACACCAGAAGAAGATTTTTAAGTGAAGAAACCATGTGTGTCACACTTCAAGAATTTTGGTTCATCAATTTACTGTCATGTTTCCAAGGTATCAAGGAAAAATATAAAGTCGACAACATAGTTGGGCATATTTTTGGGATACACTGATACACCTCACAACTACCGGGCGTACCTGTCATCTCTCAAGATGGCATTTGTTTGTATATATGTGAAGTTAAAAGAGGATAAGTTAGTGCAGCATTCCCTTGAGAGGGGGATTTAGTTGCATGCATAGGAGGATATTTTGACTCCAAAGGAAGAAGCATAGGATGTTGTGGAGTAGGCACAATTAGATGAGAAGAGAGTGGAGACATCGACTCATGTAGATACATCTAGAGAAGGAAGGAAACACATCAAGGAAGCTAATAGATTATTGCATGAATCTAGAGAGAATGTGGGAGGACCCACATCACAACCTAGGTAGAGGAAGTCACTAGATCGACACACTGTGTACATGGCTCTAATGAGTGAGCTAGTTGATACATAGCCATACTCATTTGAGGAATCATTGTAACATCTAGTATGGGTTGATGTCATGGTAGAGGAATATGATTCCATAGTCATAAATAGTGTTTGGGAAGGGGTCCTAAGGACAAATAACAATTCAATGGTGGGTTTTAGGTGGATCTATAAGTTGAAATAAGCAGCATACAGAATCATCGAGAAACACAAGGAAATATTTGTGGCCAAGGGGTTCTCTAAGGTGGAGGGAATTGATTATGAGGAGACCTTTTCTCTAGTAGCAAGGTACTCTTTTATCATATAAATCTTAGCACTTGCAGCATATCTGGGATGGAAGATCCATCAGATGGATGTGTCGACAAAATTCCTTAATGGAATGATTGAGGAGGTTTACATTGAACAACCGGAAGGATTTGAGACCTTCGAGAAAGATTCACATGTGTGCAAACTTAAACAAACACCCCGTGCTTGGTATACCAGGATCAACAGTTTCTTAGAGAACTTTTGAGGTCTAAAATGGGCCTTCTATTAAAAATGTACAACCAAAATAAACTTTTTAAGAACCAATAGGATTCAAGATGATGATGTCAACCATGGGGGGTGATTCACCATTTTTGGGGTAAAAAAGTAAAAAGATTAAAAAATAATAAAATAATAAACTACATTTTGAACTTGTATTTTCAACATATCCCCCTAATGTTTTACTCAAATTTGGAGTGTGAGAACTCATTGGATGAAACATTTAATTCTTCATCCAAGGATTACCCATGTTGCATACTTTCTATGGACCATGCTACATGAAAATTGAGAAATAGAAAAACGTGATTGCATACATGAAAAAATGTGATTGCAATCACGTTTTTAATGCATTTCTCATTTTTCATGTAGAAGGGTCCATAAAAAGTATGAAACATGGGTAATCCTTGGATGAGGAATCAAAATATGCATCCAACGAGTGTTCCCGCTTGAAATTTGAGTAAACCCATAGGGAGATAAGTTGAAAATATGAGTTGAAAAAGTAGTTTTTTATTTTTTCCCTCTAAAATTTGATGATGTAATATAATCTTATTTTATTATTTCCATTATTATTTATAATTTCCTTAGGAGGCCCATTTTAGACATCAAAATTCCCCTAATTATTTCATGAGGTTGGGCTTCACTAAAAATGAAGCAGATGCAAACCTTTGCCATATTGTGTTGAAGGTAAATTATTGATTATAGTATTATATGTCAATGATTTGATTTTAATTGATGATGAGAAGTTGATCAAATATTGTAAAGAGGATCTTTAAAGAGAATTAGAGATGAAGGAAATGGGAATCATGCATTATTTCCTTGGTTTGTAAGTATGGCAAGGAGATGGGGAATTGTTTGTCTCTCAGGGAAAGTATGCCAACGAGATAATGAACAAGTTTTGAATCGAGAGTAGCAAACCCATGGACACTCCCCTATCAGGCAGTTGGAGGAAGGAGGATGCCACTTCAGGGGAGGAAGTGGAAGCCACTATTTACAGGAATCTTATGGGTTCACTTATGTATTTGGTGAAAAAACGACCAGATATGTGTTATTTAGTTAACCAACTTAGTCAAGAAATGGTTAAGACAACCAAATTGTATTGGAAGGTGGAAAAACATGTGTTGAGATACCTCAGAGGCACTACTCAGTATGATATTTAGTATAGGAAAAGAGAGGGAGTGAAGCTGCAAGGCTTCATAGATGCATATTGGGTGGGAATTCCATTAGATCGGAAGAGAAATTCAAGAGGAATTTTAAAATTTTGTTCAACAGTAGTTTCTTGGTGTAGCATGAATCAAAGATCAATTGCACTCAGCTCAACAAAAGCAAAGTAGATGGCTTCCAGTCAAGCAACTTGTGAGGCTATCTGGATTAGTAAGATTCTTGTTGGGTTATTTGGTTAGATGATGGATCCCACTGTGATTTACTGTGACAATTAGAGTTGTATCAAACTCTTTGAGAATCCATTTTTTCGTGATCGATCCAAGCATATCAACATCCAGTATCACCGTTATCAGATTGTGTGCAGAGGTGGATCATGTTGTTTGAATTCATTCCTATTGAGGAAAAGAATGCAGATATTTTGACAAAGGATTTGTCAACAGGAAAATTCAAGTTCCATAAAGGCAAGATTGGAATATCTGATAATCTCTTTCTTATTGAGAGGGATTGTTAAAAATGCAGCAATAAATTCCTAATTTAATTTTCCCTTGAATTAAATTAGGATAAAGTTGTAATTCCACATCACAAGACAACTTGAATGAGTTAAGTGAGTTTTTATCACTAAGTTAGCTTAGTTAATTCGATTCGAGGGCTTAACTTGAGTTTTATATAGTGATTGTTATCACCAAAAAATATCACCTAGCCATTTCTAACTAGGTGTATTGAAATACACCATGTAGCTTTAATAAAAGTGGTTTATTAAATTATTTCTAATTTAAACCCATGATACTAATTAAATACAAAATTATTTAATTTTCTCTAGGAATAATTATTACATCATTGTTTGATAATTATTCCTTGTCACTTTTGACTAAAAAGCCTAGGAATAATGTAACACCCTCTTCCCACATCTACCCAAGTAACCATCCAACTAGGGTAAACATGTGAGGAGAGGCTACTATAATGAGATTAAAAATCCTATGTGACTTTAAGGAAGTGGAACCGATGGAAAAACAACATACAGACCTTGTACATCAACAACAACATCCCTAGGAGGTAACCCAAACTTTCAGGCCTATTACCCCTGTGACACACTAACATCTTGACATATTTGATCCATAGTTGCAGGCACATGCTTGAATGCCCACGTCGATGAGGCTATAGTCACAGGAATAAAATTACATGCCAGTGGCCAGGGCCCAAAATAATCAATTTTGTGTTAGTGTACTTGGGATTTAGGCCACTTTTTGTAATATTCCAAAATGTAAAAGACATGAATATAGAACATAAACTAGAATATGCAGTGATACATCAACATGCCAAATGAGACCAAATCATATAGACATTCTATTAAAAATTATAAAAACAAATGTGCACAAGATCTTGAGGAAAAATGCACTCAAGCTAGGCAAAACAAGCCTCTAGAGACCTAGTACATAAAATATGAAGAACCAATGTTATAAAAGAATGCTGAAAGCTAAGAAAATGTAGTTTATGTTAGAGTTAACTCTTGCTGTAAATTAAAATACATGGATATTCTGATGTAGTGCTTATAAAATGCCGAGATCAGAGTTCTAGGCTTCCTAGCACTATTCCAAGACAACCCAGAAAGTGTTTCCGGAAATAATCAAAATGCAGAAGGTGAAAAATGTAGTCCTAGGGATGAATAATGCTCTGCAGTGGGATCAATGGTGGGAGGTGGTTGATCTGATATGAAAATGGCTGATATAAATCCTCACAAAATTTCTGTATGAAGGGCTCCTCCCCTCACTAGAAAACAAGGTCAAGAACTTGGGTACTTCACGTCCCACTGCACTGCACTGCAAAATAACGCAGTTTCTGGAGGAGACTACGCTGTGGGTGAATTATGTTGCTTGGCCTGATGCCAGATGGTGGAATAATTCTCAAGGAACTTCCTTTCTATCCTCCTAGATGAAGGGCTACTCCCCTCACTGGGAAACAAGCTCAGAGACTAGGTCTATCAACCCTCCACTACTGATTCCCTGCAAAACAACACAATCTGGAAGGAGATTACACTATAGATGATGGCTGAATCTTGGCCTGATGCCGGATAGTGGAAATGATGCTCAATGAACCTCTCCTAAGTAGGCACTCAAAGTCCCCCGAGGATGAGGGTGGGATTTCCGCTCAAAAACACCCTTGTGCTAAACAACACAACAGACTGCGCTAAATAGCTAAAGCGTGAAAACAGTCATAAAAGAACAATACAAAATCAATAATTAGAATGCCCTATATGGATGCCATCCCCTTCTTTATATGCTTGGTGAGCTTCCTTACCATGGGTCCCACTCATTAAAGCTGCTACTCTCATGCATACACTCCTCCGTCATGACTACGTTTTCCTCCATTAATCCTTCCCTATCTCCATGACAACATTATTGAATTGGTCAACTTTGACTCTGTCGACATGCTTTAGCCCCTATTCACACCCAAAACTGCTTTATTCAACTGATACAATGATCCACATCCACATTAGAAGTGGTTTTATTCCTACTAAAGAGATTTATGGCTCCCTCTACCAACTTATTCATCTATCTTATTAGTAAAAGAAAAAATTGATATTCCAACTAGCTGAAAGCTAATTAGGAATATTACAGTCCTCCCCTCCCAAATGTTGCTTGTCCTTACGAAATTTAAAATATGGATACTGCAAAATCTCCTCTCCTTCCCCTATAGCATCATCATTTGATAAACTCCTCCACTGAACTAGATGCTCTCCAATCAATATGTCCCTTAGTTGCTCCTCCCAAGTGTGCAAGTTAGCTTTTGGTGAAAAAACCAAATGGCTCTCATCATGAAGAAGTGGGAGATCCATGGAGGCAACTACATGATGTCTAGAGGCCTTCTTGAGGCATGGGATATAAAAAATGTTGGGGACCTTAACCCCAATGAGGAGCTCCAATCCCCCTGCTACTCTCCCAACAACATGGATCACCCTGTGTGGCCCATAAAAGAGCTCCTCCAATGTAGATGGGATGTATGGATGAATATGATAGAAAAAATTGCCCATCCCACACTATCTCTCTCCCCATATGTGATATGTATAGAGATATTTATGATCTTGGGTTGCAATAATGTTGTCCTCAAGAGGCCAAAATGCATTTGCACTCCCAAGGGTCCACTCTTTGGTTCTAGAAAATTTTCTTGCCCAAGCCATTCCACATATAGTGAATAGAAGATCATCACAATATGGGATTCAAAGGAGAAGTATACTGAGTGTCATGAAATGTTGGATGGTGACAATATTTCCCCAAGTGGAACCAACGCAGTTTGGCTCCTTGTTGCCCTTGAATATAATGTGGCAAGTAGCTTCCCAGCCACTTGCTTGTTGTTGTTAGTATGAATATTAATTGCAAGTGTACAAAAAAAGACCACTTTAGATGTGCATAACAAACAACCCTAACAACAAAGATGGATTCCAATATCTTTAGATCTGCAATTAGGTGATTAAGATAAATACTCCAAAAATATAGATCTATGCATCAAAGACATTAAGTAGTAAATAAAAATGAGATTTACTTCATGCATCCAATAGACAAGACAAGAATATGTTGAATGAAATTTATATTAAGGGAACCTATAAGGAAAACATAGAAGGATGTTACCAGTTCTCCTCAATGGGATGGGTTCTTTTAAGTCCTCAGCACTTCAGATCTAAAATTCCTCTCTCTTGATGGTGTAGAAAACCCAGGCAAAAATGGAACTCAAAGGGAGCTCACAAGAAAAAAGATAGAAAAATATTACAATGATGGTGGATCAAAGTCAGACAAAAAGTATAGATCTAGAGTGATCTTTAGGCAACAAAAGGTAGTGAATGAATGGAAAAACCCTTCTATTTATAACAAAATATTGAGTTAGTCTAGATATTGGTGCATAATTAAAATATTATTAACCAAATCAAGATCCAACTTTTATGGAATATTTTATTATATTTGTTGGAGTGAAAAAGAATTTGACTTGGGTCAAATCCCTTTATTTGTAAATAATAAATAAATAAATGATTTATTTATCATTTTAAGGATGTGGTTGAGTAATAATCAAATAAATAATGATTTATTTAATTATTTAAGGGTGATTTAGTCAAATTTATCAATGAATATTATTTAAATAAGGTTTAAATAATTATTCCTAGAAAATAATAAGATAAATAATGATTTATCTAGTTAATTTTCATGTTTTAGGTTAAATATGACCAGGAATATTAATTAAACTGATGTTTTTAACTAATATTCTCGAGGAAAAACCAAAAAATGTATAATTATTTAATATTTCCTCATGGGGTTTCCTGTTTAGACCATAAACAACTTAATAAAGGTGGTTTACTAAGTTATTTTTCATAGTGAAAGCAACTTTACTTAGGGTAAAATTGGTCTTACATGGTGTACTTAGGTCCATCTAATAATAATAGGTTAGATGACCAAAAAATTGTGTAACAGATTTCCCCCCAACGTGCAAGCATTAGGATCTAATCGTATCATTGAAGTACGTTGTAAGCACTCAATCACTAGACACCGAAGGGGAAGTCAGAGAGAGAGAAATATAAGGTAGACCAAAGTGCTGAAAGGACTAGACCCTGAGGAGGTGAGACTTACAGGTGCGACAAGTCTCTTTTATGAGTGAGTACCTGTGCTATAGGCGGTGGGGGAGGAATACCTATACCCGTCGAGACAAAGTAAAAAGAATAATGCGTCCAGTAAAGAAGGGACTGAACAATATAGTACATGTTGGCATAAACATGAGCCAGGTAAAAAAAATCATAATGAATCCCACATAAATACTGTGCCTGGGATAAGAGCCAGGACTTATACAATAATATCTAAGTACATGAGATACAAATACAACCCAAATTCCACTGCAAACAGGAAAGGGCTCTGAAAATCTGACTAATACATGAAAAAAAAAGGCGTTGCAAGTGACTGAGGTCGTAATCATCAAATATATGGATCTGCATTAAAGGCTGTAATGAAGAGGTCATCTCTGGCATGTGGGGGCTACTCGAGGGCCACCCCCTCATGAGGGCTAAAACATCTCACACACACCTGGAATCACCAGATTGTCATCGCATCACCCAACCATCATATAATGACCTGACTTCGCGGAAAAGAGCTAGAGCCGAGAAATAATCGTCAAAGGGCAATAATGAGTCCCTTTGCCTAATCCGAGACACCAAAAAAGAGTGAAAGCTGGAACCAAGGTACACCGCCCTCTAGACCTGTCTTTTGGAATGAAAGATCTGATGTCGACAGAAGGAGTTCTGCCATAGGTGAGGCAATAAAGGATCCTCAAATAAGGCACAAGAGAAAATAGTAGAGTGATTGACAGACTGACACTAGGGATGATGATGAAATGTGGGGTACTGAGTAGAAAACATACGACTTCCCTTGTTACAACATAAAGGTCATGGATGACCTAGCAGTGACTGACACAATATCAAAAGGGGATAGGGGACAGTAGGACTGAAGGCCATAATGTACGACATGAGAGAGGAACCAAGAAATGAAGGATCGAGGACTATAGCCCGATACAAAGGGACTCGAGATAAATCCATGGATGTAATGATGACTCAACTTGGATGCTCTAAACAAGGGCACCTTGATGATGCTGCCACATAGAAAAGGTCCAATGGGGACCATAAAAACATGAGTACATGGCGGTTACTCATGAAGAATGAAAATCGACACAAGAATGGAAAAGTATAGCAGTGTGAAAATAAGTACAAGTGCTGCAGTGAACAATCAGATTTTGAGGAGTGGTGAAGTGATTCCCTGTTGGATGAACAACCCTATGATGTATCAAATCACAAAAATAATGGATACCAATTTGAGGCTTCCAGGAGATCTTTCCAATGATACATGGGCTTGTCAACCTGCCTACTAAGCATTTCAGAAATGGTAAAATAAAAATCAGGGGTTTTTCTTTTAATAAGGCATTTTCCCTCCAAATTCACTCATTTTCATGTGGAGCTATGGTGAATGTAGAGAGGAGAGAAGTCCCTAAATCTTGTGATGATCGTAGTAGACAAACTAACCATTGGAATCGAGATTTGTCAGTTGCAGGTAAGAGGCCTAACCCTACTCTTTCATTTCAGTAGATTGAAAGTTCAGTTTAGGTCCCCAGAACTCAGTAATAGACCCCTACTCCTCTTCTCGACCGGGTTGCACTTTTTCGGGCAAAAAATGCGATCTGGGTAGCAGGTTTTGGGCACAAAACTACGACCTGTCCCAGGATTGGGCCTGAAAAGTGCGACCTGAAAGGGAGGGGTTTTTCTGTGCTGTTTTTTGGCTAAGAACTAGGTTTTTATGCTTGGATATATTATTTCCAATCTGTATACTAAAAAATATAATGGTTTTGTGCAGATATTATAGAATTATTGATCAAAGAGAGAGAGAGAGTCCTAGGCACATTACGGTCTGCGAGTCGAGAGGATCAGGGTGTCCACAATGCATTGGCTAGGTATGGGGTTCTAAAGTTTGTGGAGAACCCTTTGATGAGAGTTGGAGAGCCCTTATTGGCCTGAATTGTTAGTTATTGGGACTCGAACCATGAGGTCTTTATAGTGCAGGGGCATTGGATCGAGTTGACAGTCTAGGATACATATTTCCTGACTGTTCTCCCAACACTTGGGATGGTAGGGAATACTCATCCAGTGTTACCGCGAGGGCAAAACATCATGGAGTTTGTAGAGCACCATTGTTGACTAGATCTCCATGTCAAAGGGACATAGATACCTATTGGGGATCTAGAGAGGTTGGAGACCCGTGTTATGGCCGCAACGGTGTTGTGGATCCTGGGCAACCAGGCACTCCACCACATCAATAGAGGGCAGATGATGCTTGTGGAGATTGTGTTCAGTGGGACCTACTATGGGTGGGCCCAAATGATGTTGTCGTCGTTGAAACAAAAGTTGTCGCTATGCAAGCAGTAAGTGAACCATGAGTGTGCATATTGTACGGCGTTGTGCTCACTCTTCTTTGAGAAGATACCGACACTTCGACCTCATATACAACTCTAGGATGGGGGCTTGAGAGAGCCTAGGATGTGCCGGTGGGGACGACTACTGTGCAAAGGAGGAGGTGGGGTAGTCAGATGGGGATTCTAACTCGAGTTCTTTGCTCATTGTGATCAGATGCCATTGTACATAGACGACTATCCCTATAGTGGGATGAGTTATCATGGGGACCCAGATTTTCTACTACTACCTGGTCGAGTATGGGGGCGTAATGGTAAGTGACAAATTTATAATATTTTATGTGCATTGTAAAGTTTCAGAATATTTTATTTGGAACTGATTCTTCCACTTTTGGTATGCAGATACAACATCAGTAAAACCAACAGAGTATATGGGATGACCTACAGTATTAGGAACTACCCGACCTAGTGGATCGAGAGCGCCGCAAAATGAGGATGCAACGACCCTCCTGGAGGACATCCATCGTAGATGTGAGAGGCTTCTGACCGGTGTTTCAGAGCACGACTGGAAAGACTTAGATGACCATTACATAGATCCATGTATTGGTCTACCCTCGGAATGGCGAGGGGTTATGCAGTGCATGGAAATGGTTGGAGAGGGGATGTGTGATCTACGAGCTGCAGGAGCAGAGCCACTGGGTCGGGATCCTCCAGATAGTGGTTAGTGTGTAGAGGGAGGTGGTGCCCCCAGTTTTGAGTTTTTGTAACATCCTATGGGCATGTCATATGTATCAGAGTTGATGGACTCTAAAACATTTTATATGACACATATTATGGATATGCATCGTTTTGATGGTTTTATGTTATTGTCTTGTGTTAAATGTGTGTGCTAAATTCCAATATAGAATATTTTTTGCAATGCTATCTATATAGTGATTTTGTGCTCTAGGTACATGAATGAATGTAATGATTTCAAATTCATGCATCAAAAGCCTCACTCGTAAATATGTTCTAAAAAGGATAGGATTATGCACACGATAAACACCATTCAATTGCATGACAAGAAGCAGGGAATCTAAATGAACATGAAGGTGGAGGATGCGATGGGAGAGGGCATCGGCTAATAAACCTTGCACTCCAACATATTCAGCCTGATTATTCGTGGAAGTACTAATGCATACATCGTTCAAGAGAAAAAGTGAATGCAGGGGGTAAAGATGGCCCAACCTGCAGAGGCTAGATTCTGGGAGTAGCGACTTGCACCATTGGAATAACCGATATAAGGTGCAGACGAGAGGTCCATCTGAAAGGTTCCAAAAGAAAATAAATGGGAGGATGATGAACAATACTAGCAACCTAAGCGCAAAGTAGAAATTGAACACACACCGCGAGAGGGAGTGATCTGGTTAGGATGTCTACTACTCACATGCTGATGGTTAGGTGTAGTGTGAGAGCTACCGGAGGTGTATCTTGTGCTCAGGCTGTGAAATTCACCATAGAAATGGATGGTGCCATCCCACTTATGGGCGAGAAAGATGAAGTTAGGGGTGGACAAGGCTTCCATGATGTCATCATCACAATAGAATATGGAATGATTGGAGGAAGGGAGACCACATGACGCGGCGAAGCTACCTGACTCATCATCATGAGAAGAAAGGTTCACATGCACATTTTCATGGGGGATGATGGGAGAACAAGCAGATAAGGGATCTACCGATGTTGAGCCCAGGGTGATCGCTGAAGGGAGGTCAAGAGAAACATCAGGGGAAGATGCAGAGGGAAATTCCATCGAGGGTCTCGTGAATGATGATAGGTAGAGGATGGTGGCCGTAGGCTCTGTTATCTTGACATCAAGAGGGGGAATGTCAATGGGAGTGGGTAAATCCTCAAGCTGGCCCACAACATACTGCATAAGTATGGGAGAGGCGGATTGGTTCTGTAAAACCTGATACTCCTGAACTACCTCCAAAGAGGCGCGGTAATACGTAAGGTGGGGAAAATGGTGGGAATAATGGCCATGGAGATCACATAATGCACAGGGTTGATTGGTGTGAATATTCTTAGGGTTCTTGGCTACAGTCAAGGAAGAAATAGAGGCTTCAGGGACCGTAGACTCAGGGAACACAACATTAACCATGGGCTCGATACAGGGCAGTTTAGGACAGGTATGGGTGGCATGGCCAACGACATCACACAAATCACAAGGCTTTGGAGGTGGAGGGGGAGCAGGGTCAGTCAGGGCAGCCTTGTCTTTTGATGCCCTCTTGAGAGCTTTTCCTTTCTTACCCAAAGTGGTCGCGACAGGAGATGGTTCCTATTGAGGTGGCTGAGGCACTGTAACAGTAGGAGAAGTCATAGGGACCAGTTGAACCAGGGTCAAAGCAAGATAAGGTTTAGGTTGACCAGGTGGCGTAGCAGCTAGGGGATCAAGGTACCATACAGGAATCCCCAGGGTCAAGTTCAGAAGAGAGAGGGTAGCCATGACAAGTACCGAAGACACTCCAGGAGGGGGAGCTAAGAACGGTATCTGACCTGATGGGTAATGGCCAGGCGAGACGGCTCCAAGATGGTTGAGGATTGGAGGAACCATTCCGGGAGGGTAAAGAGGCTCATGGATACTAACTGTAGGTGAAGGTCTAGGAGGAAGAGGTCCAGAAAGCTGAATCAAAGGGCTACGAGTAGGCTACGGAGTGCAAGGAGGCTGCTGACTAGCCGAAGTGGGCCGCTTGAGGGCAGCCCAAGACAATTACATCATGAAAACATTCAATGAGCTGGGATCAGAGACAGGAGGAGGAGGACCAGGGAATGTAACAAGAAAAGAGGAGTCTTTGTAGACTCTGGGTGAGACATTGGTCAAAGGATCGACAGTTTGCTTATTGGCCACCGAAGAGATGATGGACTCAAGGGAGGCCTGAGACTTTGGTTCGTAATATGTCAACTGGTCGATGGTGACTATCTTTCCATTATGAGGGAAGGACATCTTGTGGTGAACCGTATATGGGATAGCATACATCGGATAGGTGTAGATACGACCCAATAGAATGTTGTAATCTAAGGGGGCATCTATGACTTCTACGTTAATGAAAACAATGTTGCCGGCAAGAGTAAAAGGACAATTGCGGAATAATCCAATGGGTTGGGAGGCATGGCCATCCCATGCTCAGAGAGTGATCGTGGAAGGAGCCAACTCAGGTGATCCGAGTTGCTTCCAAACCGAAGTAGACATCACACAGGTGGATGCTCCCTCATCAATGATGCACCGGGAAACATTGGTGTTCTGGATCTTGACTGGGATTTGGAAGGCGACGGAAGCAGGGAGAGGAGGAAGTTATGACTGATAAAAATCGAAGATGATCAATTGATCATCAGAAGGATCTACAGTGCCCATGGCAGATAGTAGAGATTTTTTTTGTGAAGGACATGACTGGAGGAGTTCCAGTGTTGAAAGGGCAGCAGGAGATTGTGCAAAATCATTTAATATACTATACGAATGGGCAGCTTTGCCAGAAGCATCATTTTGGCGTAGTGATCCCTTAGGGATCTTGGTATGAACCTCCACCTTAGGGTGAGGGATCTGCAAGGGAACGTTAGGTGTCGAAAGAGGCTTTATAGGGACCAAAGGAGGTGGCTCAGGGATAGACATAGTGGGAGGCTTGTTGTACTGATGGGACCGAGTCTGAAGATTGATATCTATAGTTATAGGTTGGTCAGAATTCATCATGAGAATCTAGTAATCAGGGGTACCATATGGAAGAGGTTGAGTGGCCCCATAAAATTCAGGTTGTTGGGTAGCCAGAAATCCTTGTTGAGGGAAAGGATTAGTAAACACAACCGGCTGATTGGGCGCAACACTGGGAGGGATGGAAGGGGAGGCTTGTTGTCCTCGAAATGTTTCTTGAGACTCCCACATCTACTTCATCTATGGTAAAAGAGGACAATCATGCGTTTAATGATGATTAACACCACAACAAGAACAAGGTTTTTTCGTGTGAACTAGCTTGTCCTGCTTGGGATGAGTGCCCTATTGCTGGTTAGTAGTGTTAGGAGCATTATTTTGAGGATTAGGTCTAGGATTACTGGAGGCAGATTGATTTTAAGTTCCTTTCCTCTTCTTTTTGGAAGGAGGAGGATTAGTCACACCCTGATGTGCATACACCTACCCCTGAGGGGGCGGTGGCTGTTGTTGCGGGGGTTGAGAAGGCAAGGGAGGTGGAGGTTCTAATGCTGGAGGAGCTGGAGCACTAGGCTATAGATACATATAATAAGGAGGTTGGATAACATTATGGTAAATGGGAGGTTGGGAAAAAGGAGGAGGCATGTCGTATCCTAGATACATGCTACCTGTTAGGTCTCTGTAACAAGCAAGATTGGCAAAGTCCGATCACAGAGTTAACATCATTTCAACCAACTTTGGGATTCTAGGATCTAGCCCTCCTGAATCCGGAGAGGGATCTCTCCAATATGTACAAAAATGGATATTGTCTTTGAAGTTTGGGGTGATGATATTAGGCTAGTTATGAAGGCCACCGAAAGTATGTGTTATGGTGACATTCAAGGTCCGTCACGAATATTGATTATAATGACGGATAGTGATCGTCACCATTTCATATGAACAACAATGATTTTTTGTGATGGACCTTTCATGGCCATCACTATTGGTGCATATATATGGCGACGTTCATTGACCGTCACCAAAAACTCATTGGTGACATCAAGGTCTGTCACAAATAATGACTATAATGACAAACAGTGACCCTCACCCATTTCATATCAACAACAATGATTTATGGTGACGAAAATTTAATGGTTGTCACTATTGATGCGTATATATGGTGGCGTTCGTTGACCGTCACCATTTCATATTTGGTGAGGGTCGAAAAATGTCACCATAAGCTCATTGGTGATGGTCAAAAGAGCATCTGTCACCAAAAACTGATCTTCGTCATTCCCTATATATGAATATCAGGGAAAGATGGAATTTAACCACCAACCGCCTGCTTGTAAAGAAGGTGCTCTTCCATTGAGCTAGCACCCTTTAAAGAATTAGACTTTTAAAAATTATATCTTGAAACTTCACAGATTGTAAATTCTACAACTTTCAATAAATTAAAGTCTCGACAATATTTTACTAAACAAATAAAACACCATCGACATTGCAGGTCCCTACCTAATGGTTATGAAAGTTATGAAAAGTAGGTGAAGGGAAGAAATAGAATTTTAAAAATGATACATGGACTACCATCACAAGAATCCCCCAAGAGAGATCCAGTGGGAGAATCTCTTGAATCAGATTCAATGGAAAATGAAGGACTAGATGAAAGAGAAAGGCCTCAGCAGGATGGGGAATCCACCACCTCGAGTCAAGGAATAGAAGAGGTCCTCAGAAATTCTTACAACAATTTGAAATAGAGCTAAGGGTAGAATATCTACTTAAGATATACTTATGAAGATTGCTTATGTAAAATAACTCAAATAGACAAGCAAATCCACAATTATAAAGTGATTATTTGGCATTTCAATCACTAATTTCAGGGCCAAAAACCTAAATAACCTAAACACTTAAATATCCTAAAACAACGTGTGAAATAAAGACAAAGAAAAAGAGAATATGTTCTCGAACAATAATACAAAACAAAGACAAAGAGAATATGTTCTAGAACAATAATACAAAACATATCCAACATTTTGAAGTATTTGACTTGCCTTGGTGAACATGCGTCCTTAGCAAATACAATGTAGCAATACCTTCCCCACAAAAGAGAAGACATGTCAGAATAGTATGTTTGACACGGACAATCATAAAGATGCCACAATAGCTACTCCATTCAACACATGCACAAGCAATACAACTTAGATGTTGATGGAAAAGTATGGGATAGAAACAAATATCCTAGATGCTAGTTGTCTCACAACAATTAATTCTGATTTTACATATTGGTATGATGTTGTGGTGAAGTTCCCAGTTTCTAACCAAAAGAAAAAGTAATAGATCAACATAAGATACACTACCAACATGTAACCTAGCCAATGGCTTCATCATATGCCTCATGCCAGGAATTGGATTTTTCATACTTGACCAGCGATAGTTAGGTTCTAAATTTCAACCTGATTATTTCAGACAGCGTATGAGCAGCAGTAGAGAAGTCCTATAATAGAAATTCCATCACATTTTAGTGATTTTGTTGTAGCATTTGTTTTAGTTTTAGGGCTCATGTTTCAAACAACTTTAACATGGTTTTAAGGTTCCAAAAATATCATGGGAAAGTCTCCCTTATTGCAGTATTTGCAGTATTTTGTGGTAGCCTCCATGAACAGTTTGACATCAGTAATCTTGTTATAATACAACCGTTTTTAGTAGCATGTTGTCATCCTCCATGGTCTCCAAACAAAGCAAACAGATCACCATCCAAGCATAAATATAACTCGACATATAAGATCAACTTTTGCTGGGAGGATGTGAGGTCATGTAACATACTCTTGTAGGATTATGAGGCAATATGAAGATGATATATAGAAGGAAATGACCACAGATTCGATGGCAGCATGTGAAGAGCCCTAAATAGAAGATACAACAGGAGATATATCCTTTGATTGGTGGTTCTCTGGAACCCAATAGTGTTAGTCTTTCCAATGGTTGATACCTCCAACTGTGGTAAATTTTCACAAACAAATAGAACTAGGGTTAATGACAGCACAATTATGGCTCTGATATCAATGTTTGGACAGATAGGGCAGCATGAAAACAAGTATAAAAATACAGGCGTAATCAACAAATGTTTCCAACAATGATGTGGGGTTTTTGGGAAGCTTGTTGTGGGATAATTTTAGGGATTTCAGACAGCTTTTCAGCCTTGTGAACAACAATAATATTTATTACTTGTTTGTGACTACATCTAGGGTCATTGTAAGAAAATTATAGCCAACAATAAAACTCTAAATACCTATCAATCAAAACAGTTCATCTTTCCTTCAAGCAGGAACCAATTTGAATCTTCATGTGTCTTCACCTTACAGAAATTTTGTGGTAGAAATGGTGGTGGTAAAAAATATCATAAGGGCTGTTAATATCTAGTGAATTTTTTTTTTTTGAAACCCTTGGAAACATACAACGAACCCTTGAACAAAGGCACTAGAACCTTTGTGAAATCCTTAGGTAGCATTTGAATTGGACACCAGTATGTCATTATAAAAATTAGAGTGCTTTGGTATTCAGAGGCATTTCAAGAGCCCTTTTCATATCTTACTTGGAGTGGTTTGTGGATATACCTCCCATTGTTGGGTGTTCCTAGACTAGATCCTAGCAATCTAAAGCATGTATCAGATCCTAGTAATCTGTTGGGTGTTCCTAGTAACTTGTTGGTTGTATCAAATCCTAGATCAGCAGGTGTTCCTCCTTGGCAACATACATTCCTTAATTCATAGAGAATAACGTGAGGAAAAGGAGACCTTGAACCACATGTATATGCATAAACTTATGTTTGACCGTTAGCTTGAGTAGCCTGAAATAGGTCCAGCCTCCTCATCTTAGATATTATCTAGGCTTTACTCAGACAGTGCAGTTGATAAATGGGTTTCAACTGACCAACAGTTTACACTCAAAACCGCAATTTGAACTTAGTTCAGGCTAGCAATGACAAAATTGGATCTTCTAATCATCCAAAAGGTTATAGAATTTCAACATTCTAACTGCCCCATGGCCAGGAAAAGCCAATTCTTTGAGTGTATGAACCTCTTTTTTTTTATAAAAAGGCAAGGTTATACAGGGGATAGAAAATTACTTGGTTATATAGGTGGTAGAAAGGTCAGAAAGGAATTTGGCCAACCAAACTTTAGAAATGGCATCCACAAAACCATGTTGCATTAGTTTAGGTCCTTCAATCTACAAACAACAAAAATGTACTTCTCTAGGGTTTTTTCAAGGTGTTGAATCCATATATGTAGTCAAAATTCCATTTTAAATAACAAAATTAAGATTTTTCCAAAAACAAATTTGGGGTAATAAGACAAAAACTCAAAAGTGTAACATGTTTAGATTCCAAAGATTACATTTTTTGGTAGCCACAGTGCATGGGTTGTCTGTAGTTGCACACAATCCATGTTATGTCTTACACCGTGACCTTATCTTAAGGCATACAGACACACCCTAGTCTAGTATTGACTATGTGAGTTTCTCTATATATATCATTGAATGTTCTACCTTAGCTTATCCATCTATCCCTTGATCAGTAAATCAATCAATGATGGTGAAAGTGTCATCCATTCTCTTGCATTTTTGGTGCATTTAGGTTTTCATTCACCTCTGCAAATTCCATGCTAGCAGTCAAGGACACAAATGGGAATTGAATCCAAGAAATTTTGAAGGGAAAGGCAAGTTGGCTCATTATGGTCATCCCTACAGAAAGATCAATGCCCCAAGTTTCTTTCAACTTCGTAGAGGTGATCTGTATATAAATCTAACCAACTGGGGAGCTACCCTCATCTCCCTTGGTCTCCTTGATGCTAAAGGTAGTCATCCGTAAACCCTACCCTTCAACTGCTTTACCATCATTTACTCAGAGGGAGCTAGCTCATTAATTATACGTATTTTATGCATTCAAGCCATCTACCAGACGTAATTCTTGGCTATGAAAATATTGCCTCATACATGGTATGTATTTGCATTTCCCTTTGGAAATTAGTACTGCCATCATATGCTAGAATTTTAATATAAATTTACAGTTTCTACTCACATATTGGAATGGATCTCAAATTTATGTGTTACCACAGGGAATATGAGATTGTTTATTAATGCAGAACATGAGCTCCAGTAGACCTTACTTTGGTGCCTTGGTGGGTTGTGTAGCCAACAGTATCAAGGATGGATAATTCACACTAAATGGGAAAACATATCAGCTGCCTAAGAATGATGGCAACAACACACTCCATGGTGAAAATCTGCCTTTTCTATTCTGCATGCATGTTTTATCTAGCTAACTATAGCCCTATAATGACCACTACTCAGGAATAAAATATCTCCTTTTATGTATATGTATGTTTGTTTGTGGAGGTCTAGAGCACTACTATTTCAGGTAACATATGTGTATTTTGGTGATCTGAATGAATGTAGGAGGGTTGAGAGGCTTTTCCAATGTCCTGTGGGAAGTGAACGAGCAGAGAAGCTTTGACATGCAGAATTTTATATGACAAAAAGAGTCTTTGAGCCACAAAGGAGGGATCTAACATAATTTTTTGATCCCCTACAACTATCAAGTGTTCAACAAAGGAGGTGTTAAAACAGGTCTGCACTACAGCAGAAGATACAACAAGTATCTCTATATTGTATGATATTCCTATCAAGCGCTAAGGCCCACACTTAACCATAAAATTTCCCCCTGTATCAGTCTTGAAATTGGTTTAAATAAATGCTAAAAATGATGCACAGGTTGGCTCAAATCACTATGTCGGCTGCTTAATCAAAAGACATGAATTTTTAGTTCATACACAAACAACTATAAATAACTAGTCATGCTCATCATTTTGGAATGAAAATTCGATGAAAAATACAATGAGAATTCAGAGATAAAATAGGAGTCCAAGGAGATTAAAAGGGAAATCATAATTACAATGTTTTGGGCGAGAAGGATATATCTCTTGTAGATCTGTTTGCACCTGTGGAAATAACTTTTTTCGGAACTTAATTCAGACCTGAAATTTCGGCCCTATCAAAGCTTGAAATTTCGGCCCTAAGAGGCCTGTAACTTCATCCTTTCCAGAAGCTCAGACCTGAGAATATTCTTTACAACTCAGACCCTTCTAATTCAGACATGTGGTGAAATATGTGACCTTGCAACAGTGTTTTAATTCAGATCTATAGTGGCAGTTTTGAAGACAAATTCAGACCTGCAGATCTCTGTTTTTGGAATAAAATTTCAGAGAAGTCTTGAGAGGAACAGTATTGAGTTGATTTTACAGTGAATATATCTAGCAGACCTATTGAATAAAATCTTAACTACCGACGTCCGTTTGACTTCGTTTAAGCATCATTGGAAGGTCTTGTTGGAAGGTATTGCAATATGGATATGGTTGGAAGGTCTTGTTGTTGAATTCTTGATTATTTCTTGAATTACCGTGACCATGGAATCTCCAATTACAACCAATTTTTTGACCTGCCTTGCACACAACATAGGACCTTAAAACAATGCTAGGGTTTTAGTAAATTATTGTGGTCCTCTAGGGTTGTAAATAGCCACCCCTACACTTGCCACTCCTAAGTCACTATGGTGACTTTATTTCACATCAAAATTTATATTCTAGCACTACTGTACTGTCCACAAACTCTAAGTGATAACATTCAAGTGACCATCCTTTTGGAAACGAATCGATGGCTTTCAAATTTTAATGCTTACTAAGAATTTCTTTTAGTTGTCCAAGTCTATTACTCTATCTTAATAATCTACTATGGGTGAAATTTTTTGCCATTTTTCATGACCTTGTTATGAGCAACACTTTACATATTGTATGTTGTCTATGATTTGGAAAGTATGTCAATGTTGAAATAAAAGGACACTGAAAATGGAATTCTTTAAGAGACCACTTTCAAGCTTTGGGCATATATGGGACAATATTCCGTTATGCTATGAATCCTACTTTATTCCATCACTATGGTGAGCTTTATTCCACATCAAGCTTCTTATTCTAGCACCTCTTGGCATCTTGTCCTGAGACTCTAAGTGATAACATTCAAGTGACCATCCTTTGGAAGCGAATTGATGGCTTTTAAATTTTAAATACTTAGTAAGAATTTCTTTTAGTTGTCCAAGTTTGTTACTACATATATACAAATACTATAAAGGTGAAATTTTTTGCCATTTTTCATGATTCTGACACCAATTCTGTACATGCATCTATTCTTCTGCATACTAGGATAACAACTATTTCCATTTATCAATTTAGTATAGATTAGTTATCTCAATTTCTATCATTTAAATTAGCCTTTCTTTCTCTGTAGTTAATATAGTTTGTTATGTTATGATCTGGTGAATTCAGACTAATCTTGTTTGCTAAACCATAGCTTGTTTTATTTGATATCATTCAAAGTAGAGTGCTTTGAAGCTTGAATTAGTCGATTGTATTTATCTCAACCATTAAAACCAATTGAAGCTGGTTGTCAACGATTAAATATTGTTGTTGTTTGACAAGACATTTTCCCCTATCAATAGGGCATATTACCAATCCATTAAGAATCAAGTAAGACCAAGAGTACCCAGACTTATCCAAATTTAGCTATATCTAAAACTTAAACATCAATCATAATACATGCTTGAGCTCCTTCCATCTAGTCAAATATAACACCTACCAACAACGATGGATTTCCACTCTTGATATTTATCTCATTTAGTTGATAAAAACCATAGGATATCTTATTTCTTCATAGCATACAATATTAAAGCTTCGTACAGAGACATATGGGGTAAGACAGATCTCTTATTTAACCAATGGTTCTTATAGTGGCATCTTTATTTAACTAGTTTTAAAGTAGCCATTCAATAATGTGTTTTAGAAGCTAGCTACAATCTACATGTTAATTAAGCTATAATTTACTTGGTTTAAAAGTAATCTTGACAACCTTTTAGAAATACATTTTGAACTGCAAGCACTATTGGATAATCTTCACAATGATGTAGACTTCAAATTAGGTAGATGGAATGTAGAAATACCAAAGTAATCCATAAACAAACGAAACAAATAAATGATAGACTTTAATAGATGGTCATCTTATTGATGATTGCTCAGACAATGCAAAAGTTTGACAGCACAATAGGAAAGTTTGACAGCACAATAGGAAAGTTTGACTACAACATTAGGTGTTATAAACCCTAGTAGGTTGGGCAATTGAAAACCATGCAAGCCAAGGAATTAGCCTACCAAAATACTGTGTAAAGATTTATTGTGGACAATTTTGTGAGCATGGTTATTAATCATAAGGCTAAAAAGGGGATTGGCAATGGGTGGTAGCAAGAGGCAAAGGTTTCTCCCAATCCACAGTTTCTTCAACTACTCATCCATGGTACTAGAATTTCATTTCCAATCATTTCAAACTAAAATCCAGTCATTTTATTTGAGATCTTTTGGCTTCTCCCATTTGGCAAGCGTTTCTAAAAACCCACAGGCAAACCTCTTTGAGTGCCTATCAATAGCTAAGAAAGAAGGAAAAAACCCCACTCAAGACGGAGGAGTTTACATATTTAGTAATAAACAAGGTGAAGACATCTACAAATGTGCAGCCTATGGAGGATTCCTGTTCACAAGCTCCTAATTTGGGCTCTCCGTAAATGGTTGTTTAGAGGGGGGTGCAACGAATAACAGTGTCTTCAGAGACAACAGTGGCTTGTTGAGTCAATGAAAGCCGAGTTTTAATATTTCCCCCACAAGGTTGAAGCCTCTCCAATGATACGCTTCTACTTGTGCTCATCTTAGTGTTTGTGCCAATGCAAGTGAAAACAGTTGGAGTTGGGCATTGGGTAACATTGCCGAAAATAGATACCCCTCATTCATGGTTACTTGGCCAACAGAAGCTTGAGTAGTTGAATGTTGTAATCTGACTTTGATTCGACAAACAATTTTCTTATATCTAAAAGGTGCATGCTTGCCACTTTAGGATATAAGAAGCATTTATCAAAAAAATCTCATCAACAACCAGCATTTTTCTTGTAGCAATCGGTATGGTGCATGGCATGAGAAGGGGGGCTATAAAGCCCCATGTTGGAGGCTTTGTAAATTTCTCAACACATTCAAGGTCATTTAGAGATGTGGACAATCATAGTGAAGGCCATTCTCACCTTTGAAAGTCGTCTAAAAATGTGTCTTGTAAAAGAAGTTTTAGGAAAATCGTATATTCAAACGGTGTTCTAGAATCCTTGGAGGATCACAAGGAAAATGCATTGATTTGCAAATTTAATAGAATTGGGAAGCCCTCAAGGGCTCTAATAAAATGGATAAAACATTGAAGATAAGAACATCTTAGAATGACCTTGATTCTAGTGGGACTCTTTGCAGCCCTGGTTTCCATAATTCAATCCCAAAAGACACATATACTACCAATCTAGTACGATCAATACCTCCAAATCTACCCATTCATTTGTTGAAGACAAAAGGGATTCCTCTCTTAATCCAGATTATGTGCAAGACGGGATCTAAGTAGAAATACCAAAGTAATCCATAAACAAACGAAACAAATAAATGACAGACTCTAATAGATGGTCATCTTATTGATGATTTTTCAGACAATGCAAAAGATTGACAGCACAATAGGAAAGTTTGACAGCATAATAGGAAATTTTGACTACAACATAAGGTGTTATAAACCTAGTAGGTTGGGCAATTGAAAGCCATGCAAGCCAAGGAATTAGCCTACCAAAATACTATGTAAAGAAATTATTGTGGACAATTTTGTGAGCATGGTTATTAGGTGTTTTATTGTGGACAATTTGCAATGGGTGGCAGCAAGAGGAAAAGGTTTCTCCCAATCCACAGTTTCTTCAACTACTCATCCATGGTACTAGAATTTCATTTCCAGTCATTTCAAACTAAAATCCATTCATTTTTTTTGAGATCTTTTGGCTTCTCCCATTTGGTAAGTGTTTCTAAAAACCCACAGGCAAACCTCTTTGAGTGCCTGTCAATAGCTATGAAAGAAGAAAAAACCCCCACTCAAGACGGAGCAGTGTTTACATATTTAGTAATAAACAAGGTGAAGACATCTACAAATGCGCAGCCTATGAAGGATTCCTGTTCACAAGCTCCTAATTTGGGTTCTCCATAAATGGTTGTTTAGAGGGGGGTGCAACGAATAACAGTGGCTTGTTGAGTCAATGAAAGCGAAGTTTTAATATTTCCCCCACAAGTTTGAAGCCTCTCCAACGATACGCTTCTACTTGTGCTCATCCTCGTGTTTGTGCCAATGCAAGTGAAAACAGTTGGAGTTGGGCATCGGGAAACATTGCCAAAAATAGATACCCCTCATTCATGGCTACTTGGCCAACAGAAGCTTGAGTAGTTGAATGTTGTAATATGACTTTGATTCGACAAATAATTTTCTTATATCTAAAAGGTGCATGCTTGCCACGTTAGGATATAAGAAGCATTTTTCAAAAAAAATCTCATCAACAACCAGCATTTTGCTTGTAGCAATCGGTATGGTGCATGGCACAAGAAGGGGCCCTATTGAGCCCCATGTTGGAGGCTTTGTAAATTTCTCAACACATTCAAGGTCATTTAGAGATGTGGAAAATCATAGTGAAGACCATTCTCACCTTTGAAAGTCATCTACAAATGTGTCTTGCAAAAGAAGTTTTAGGACAATCGTATATTCAAATGGTGTTCTAGAATCCTTGGAGGATCACAAGGAAAATGCATTGATTTGCAAATTTAATAGAACTGGGAAGCCTTCAAGGGCTCTAATAAAATGGATAAAACATTGAAGATAATAACATCTTAGAATGACCCTAATTCTAGGGGGACTCTTTGCAGCCCTGGTTTCCATAATTCAAACCCGAAAGACACATATACTACCAATCTAGTACGATCAAGACCTCCAAATCTACCCATTCATTTGTTGAAGACAAAAGGGATTCCTCTCTTAATCTAGATTATGTGAAAGACGAGATCTAAGTAGAAATACGAGATCTAAGTAGAAATACCAAAGTAATCCATAAACAAACGAAACAAATAAATGACAGACTTTAATAGATGGTCATCTTACTGATGGTTGCTCAAATAATGCAAAAGTTTGACATCACAATAGGAAAGTTTGACAGCATAATAGGAAAGTTTCACTACAACATAAGGTGTTATAAACCTAGTAGGTTGGGCAATTGAAAACCATGCAAGCCAAGGAATTAGCCTACCAAAATGCTATGTAAAGAAATTATTGTGGACAATTTTGTGAGCATGGCTATTAGGTGTTTTATTGTGGAAAATTGGCAATGGGTGGCAGCAAGAGGCAAAGGTTTCTCCCAATCCACAGTTTCTTCAACTGCTCAACCATGGTATTAGAATTTCATTTCCAGTCATTTCAAACTAAAATCCAGTCATTTTGTTTGAGATATTTTGGCTTCTCCCATTTGGCAAGTGTTTCTAAAAACCCACAGGCAAACCTCTTTGAGTGCCTGTCAATAGCTAAGAAAGAAGGAAAAAACCCCACTCAAGACGGAGGAGTGTTTACATATTTAGTAATAAACAAGGTGAAGACATCTACAAATGCGCAGCCTACGGAGGATTCCTGTTCACAAGCTCCTAATTTGGGCTCTCTGTAAATGGTTGTTTAGAGGGGGGTGCAACGAATAACAGTGTCTTCAAAGACAACAGTGGCTTGTTGAGTCAATGAAAGCAGAGTTTTAATATTTCCCCCAGAAGGTTGAAGCCTCTCCAACGATACGCTTCTACTTGTGCTCATCCTCGTTTTTGTTCCAATGCAACTGAAAACAGTTGGAGTTGGGCATTGGGTAACATTGCCGAAAATAGATACCCCTCATTCATGGCTGCTTGGCCAACAGAAGCTTGAGTAGTTGAATGTTGTAATCTGACTTTGATTTGACAAATAATTTTCTTATATCTAAAAGGTGCATGCTTGCCACATTAGGATATAAGAAGAATTTATCAAAAAAAATCTCATCAACAACCAACATTTTGCTTGTAGCAATCGGTATGGTGCATGGCACGAGAAGGGGCCCTATTGAGCCCCATGTTGGAGGCTTTGTAAATTTCTCAACACATTCAAGGTCATTTAGAGATGTGGACAATCATAGTGAAGGCCATTCTCACCTTTGAAAGTCGTCTAAAAATGTGTCTTGCAAAAAAAGTTTTAGGACAATCATATATTCAAATGGTGTTCTAGAATCCTTGGAGGATCACAAGGAAAATGCATTGATTTGCAAATTTAATAGACCTGGGAAGCCTTCAAGGGCTCTAATAAAATTGATAAAACATTGAAGATAAGAACATCTTAGAATGACCCTGATTCTAGGGGGACTCTTTGCAGCCCTGGTTTCCATAATTCAATCCGGAAAGACACATATACTACCAATCTAGTACGATCAAGACCTCCAAATCTACCCATTCATTTGTTGAAGACAAAATGGATTCCTCTCTTAATCCAGATTATGTGCAAGATGGGATATAAGTAGAAATACCAAAGTAATCCATAAACAAACGAAACAAATAAATGACAGACTTTAATAGATGGTCATCTTACTGATGATTTCTCAGACAATGCAAAAGTTTGACAACACAATAGGAAAGTTTGACAACATAATAGGAAAGTTTGACTACAACATAAGTTGTTATAAACCTAGTAGGCTGGGCAATTGAAAACCATGCAAGCCAGGGAATTAGCCTACCAAAATACTGTGTAAAGAAATTATTGTGGACAATTTTGTGAGCATGGCTATTAGGTGTTTTATTGTGGACAATTGGCAATGGGTGGCAGCAAGAGGCAAAGGTTTCTCCCAATCCACAGTTTCTTCAACTACTCATCCATGGTACTAGAATTTCATTTCCAGTCATTTCAAACTAAAATCCAGTCATTTTTTTTGAGATCTTTTGGCTTCTCCCATTTGGCAAGTGTTTCTAAAAACCCAGAGGCAAACCTCTTTGAGTGCCTGTCAATAGCTAAGAAAGAAGGAAAAAACCCCACTCAAGACAGAGGAGTGTTTACATATTTAGTAATAAACAAGGTGAAGACATCTACAAATGCACAACCTATGGAGGATTCCTGTTCACAAGCTCCTAATTTGGGCTCTCCGTAAATGGTTGTTTAGAGGGGGGTGCAACGAATAACAATGTCTTCAAAGACAACAGTGGCTTGTTGAGTCAATGAAAGCAGAGTTTTAATATTTCCCCTAGAAGGTTGAAGCCTCTCCAAAGATACGCTTCTACTTGTGCTCATCCTCATGTTTGTGCCAATGCAAGTGAAAATAGTTGGAGTTGGGCATTGGGTAACATTGCCGAAAATAGATACCCCTCATTCATGGCTACTTGGCCAACAGAAGCTTGAGTAGTTGAATGTTGTAATCTGACTTTGATTCGACAAATAATTTTCTTATATCTAAAAGGTGCATGCTTGCCACATTAGGATATAAGAAGCATTTATCAAAGAAAATCTCATCAACAACCATCATTTTGCTTGTAGAAATCGGTATGGTGCATGGCACGAGAAGGGGCCCTATTGAGCCCCATGTTGAAGGCTTCGTAAATTTCTCAACACATTCAAGGTCATTTAGAGATGTGGAAAATCATAGTGAAGGCCATTCTCACCTTTGAAAGTCGTCTAAAAATGTGTCTTGCAAAAGAAGTTTTAGGACAATCGTATATTCAAACGGTGTTCTAGAATCCTTGGAGGATCACAAGGAAAATACATTGATTTGCAAATTTAATAGAACTGGGAAGCCTTCAAGGGCTATAATAAAATGGATAAAACATTGAAGATAAGAACATCTTAGAACGACCTTGATTCTAGGGGGACTCTTTGCAGCCCTGGTTTCCATAATTCAATCCCGAAAGACACATATACTACCAATCTAGTACGATCAAGACCTCCAAATCTACCCATTCATTTTTTGAAGACAAAATGGATTCCTCTCTTAATCCAGATTATGTGAAAGACGGGATCTAAGTAGAAATACCAAAGTAATCCATAAACAAATGAAACAAATAAATAACAGACTTTAATAGATGGTCATCTTACTGATGATTGCTCAGACAATGCAAAAGTTTGACAACACAGTAGGAAATTTTGACAGCATCATAGGAAATTTTGACTACAACATAAGGTGTTATAAACCTAGTAGGCTGGGCAATTGAAAACCATGCAAGCCAAGGAATTAGCCTACCAAAATACTGTGTAAAGAAATTATTGTGGACAATTTTGTGAGCATGGCTATTAGGTGTTTTATTGTGGACAATCGGCAATGGGTGGCAGCAAGAGGCAAAGGTTTCTCCCAATCCACAGTTTCTTCAACTACTCATCCATGGTACTAGAATTTCATTTCTAGTCATTTCAAACTAAAATCCAGTCATTTTTTTTGAGATCTTTTGGCTTCTCCCATTTGGCAAGTGTTTCTAAAAACCCACACGAAAACCTCTTTGAGTGCCTGTCAATAGCTAAGAAAGAAGGAAAAAACCCCACTCAAGACAGAGGAGTGTTTACATATTTAGTAATAAACAAGGTGAAAACATCTACAAATGCGCAGCCTATGGGGGATTCCTGTTCACAAGCTCCTAATTTGGGCTCTCCGTAAATGGTTGTTTAGAGGGGGGTGCAACGAATAACAATGTCTTCAAAGACAACAGTGGCTTGTTGAGTCAATGAAAACAAAGTTTTAATATTTCCCCCACAAGGTTGAAGCCTCTCCAACGATACGCTTCTACTTGTGCTCATCGTCTTGTTTGTGCCAATGCAAGTGAAAATAGTTGGAGTTGGGCATTGGGTAACATTTCCGAAAATAAATATCCCTCATTCATGACTACTTGGCCAACAGAAGCTTGAGTAGTTGAATGTTGTAATCTGAATTTGATTCGACAAATAATTTTCTTATATCTAAAAGGTGCATGCTTGCCACATTAGGATATAAGAAGCATTTATCAATAAAAATCTCCTCAACAAGAAACATTTTGCTTGTAGCAATCGGTATGGTGCATGGCACGAGAAGGGGCCCTATGGAGCCCCATGTTGGAGGCTTTGTAAATTTCTCAACACATTCAAGGTCATTTAGAGATGTGGACAATCATAGTGAAGGCCATTCTCACCTTTGAAAGTCGTCTAAAAATGTGTCTTGCAAAAAAAGTTTTAGGACAATCATATATTCAAATGGTGTTCTAGAATCCTTGGAGGATCACAAGGAAAATGCATTGATTTACAAATTTAATAGAACTGGGAAGCCTTCAAGGGCTCTAATAAAATGGATAAAACATTGAAGATAAGAACATCTTAGAATGACCCTGATTCTAGGGGGACTCTTTGCAGCCCTGGTTTCCATAATTCAATCCGGAAAGACACATATACTACCAATCTAGTACGATCAAGACCTCCAAATCTACCCATTCATTTGTTGAAGACAAAAGGGATTCCTCTCTTAATCCAGATTATGTGCAAGAAGGGATCTAAGTAAAGGGTTTCCAAAGAGGGTGATCTTGAGCATAGGATATTATAATTGTAAATAGATTTTCGATTAACACCTTCAAATGCAAAGTTTGCTTTGAAACCAAACTTCTAGTTGCAAGTTTGCAACTTGCCATGTGATGATCAAGAAATCAAAAGAAGAGAGAAGCTTAGTGCTAACCAACATTGTCACTCCACCAAAGCCAAAAGTCATGTCTCAAGTTGGTTTCCAGAAAGTTAGTAGGAAAAAGCCAAACTCACATAGAAATCAACCAAAGAACGAGATAGTTATTTTGTCAACAAAAAACATGAAAAATAGGTAGTGAAAAGATTGCAAACCTGAAGAGAAAAAGACATTTCAAGAGAAAGAAAAGCAAAATAAACAAAACCTAAATTTATCATACAAGCCAAAACAAAAGGGGGCAATCTTTCTACCAAGCCTAGTCTGCAATCACAAAATGCAATCTTTGATGAAGCCTTCAAAGCTCAAATGCAAAGGGTGTTGGAAAATGTAATTAGTTTTAGTCTTTATCACTTGTATCGAGAAAAGAAAATTATTTTAGTATATAAAAGAGTCTAGAAGACTCCCAAGAATCAAGTCAGCCAACCTAGCTCAAGTCGGCCTTGTGAGGGCTATTCTAGCCCTAGTAAAGGCTATATAAATATGGAGGTTCGAGCCATTAGAAGATACATCAAGCACACACATCTTGGATCTGATCTGTAGCTAGGAGAATAAATGCAGAGATATCTTTAGATGACTCGAAATGCTAAAGTTTTGGCTGGAAAGATCTCATGTGCGAGTAACAACAAAGGCTATCTCAGAAATAAGATTAGAAAAATACCTTTCAAACGTATCCATACAGACTCTCCCTATCGTAGTTCTCTAAGGGTGAAATTTTATCTCCATATGCAGAAGATACATGGATCCATGCTAAATGCTAATGGCAGGCAACTGTTGTGAAGCGTAGCTGCAGCAGTGCCGTCCTGTGAAGATAAGTGCAGTGAGAATGGGAAGCCAAAAGCCTCATGTCGCCATTTTTCCCAGTGGAGGAATGTGCCATCTTATCCAATTGAACATGCTTTATGCTCCAAATTACAGCGAGAGCCCCAAATCAGGAGAAGAAGATTTCAAATAAAGATCGAAAAAGAGTGAACCCAGATCTGATATAATAAGTTCGGGTTAAAAATCTAGTATAGTGGATAGAAGAATTGAATGTCAAAGAAGGGTATGGAATCTGCGGCGAAGTCATAAAAATTATGAGCAGAGGAGCACCGACTCTGTCCCAGACCTGGCAAGGAGAAGATCGGCGGGAAAATAAATTTTAATAGGTTGATTTAAATTTTATAGAAGCCACCAAATTATATTTTAATAGGTAATCAAATAAATTTCTATGGCCGGTTAGGTTTTCATCAAGTTTTATTTTTATGTGAGTAAAAATAATGTTAAACTAATTAGAGTATTAATCAAAATTATATTATACTTCTCTAATATAAGTAAGAATCCTAATTAATAAAAATTATATTATATCTCTCTAATATAAGTAAGAATGTTCATATAAAGAAGGAATATGAACATGAGCTCGGAAATATCTATCAACCTTTAAGGTAGTGAAAATTATCTTTAAATCTATGAATAATGTTATCAATAAATTTAAGTAGGTATAATTAGTTTCTTATTTTTGAGGAAGTTCATTTAGAGCTTAAAAATACCCAATTAGAAGGCCTTCACATGTGTTGTTAAGAGAGACATGGGATAAATTTTGATTAAAGGAATTAAGGGGTACAATAAAATCAATGTATAGCACCTACTCAAATCACCAAGAATATATCCAAACCATTAGGATGACACACTTCTCTGAGGAAAATTATGAAACACCATGGAATAACTCAGATTAAAACTTTAGTCAATCAATCAATAGTTAGAACATAGTGTTTAAGTGAACACAATAAAAATAGTACACATTGAACATAATATCATATACACATGGATCATACATATCCAACTAAATGTGGTAGCTAAAGGAACTTCTTCCTACACATAGTGTCCTAGATGGCTAAGGCAAGGTGTCATCAAACCAATGATACATTCATGAATTACATATAGATCCATATACCTTAGATGAAAAATGATCAATGTGACAGGAATCGTAGGGGTTGAGATGAAAATCAAATTTTAAAATATCCTCTAAAATCCCATATAGAAAATGGGGTAACATATCCTATGACATCCAACTTGTGATATATGGTGGGAAATCCTTAAAGTATATTTGAAGAAAGATGTCTCGTTGAGGTCTAGGTCAAGAAGAGGTACAATTCCTTACTAATTTGGTATCTCGTTGAGGTCTAGGTCAAGAAGAGGTACAATGCCTCACTAATTTGGTAGTTGAAGAAGTTTAAATCTTGGTTTGTCAATTTTTCCCTAAGTAGGCAGGGCAGTATAGAAGGAGGTGACCCCCTTGGAAGAGTTCTAAAGGGGAAGGGCACATAAGGCCTTATATAAAGATCTAAATCCAAGTACCTCCCTCATAAAAAGTTCTAGACATGTATTTAAAGAATGTAGATAACGACTCGTCCAAATGTTGATAAAGACAATATAACATCCCTTGAAACTCATAATAAATGGGGGCATCTACAAATGGAAATGCTAGTAGATGTTATTAAGAAGACGAAGGTCATTATGATTCGTTTCAACTCGAAATGAATGTAAACCCACTTTGAACGCACCAAGGGAGATATGAAGGGCAGCATCTGATACCCTTGAGTGTATGTGGTTAAACAAAAAAGCCCCCTTTCATTTGCATGAAGTGTTCCTAATACAAATCCATGTTACAATCAAGGCCCTAAAAAGATGAAGTCCAAGTACATTAAATGTATTGTCTATAAATAACCTCTCTAACAACCTGACACAAACATATAATGATGTCATTTACATTTGAGGTGTAAATCACTTGAATTGTGTTACAACTTTAATCACTCCCCAACAAAATTGTGCCATGCTTCCTTGTGATGATGCTTAAACCCTATTGGAGAACAACCTCACAATGTAAAAGGAATTTAAACATGATGTAACTTTAATAGTGCCCCACATTCACCCTTTGGCTCACTACCCATGGCTAATTTGAGGTTATTTCAAGCACTGATATGGATAATATCATTTTATTTTTTCTTATGTATAGTATTCTACATTGACACAATTGAGTTTGTTTAACAAACAAAATATATATATTGAGGGTTCACTCCTTGTGCATTAGGGCTAGACAGACGTTGTCTTTGTGAGTGATCTATTCATTTCCAACTCCTTAGTCCTTGAAATTTTGCACGTCGTTAGGCCCAATACACCTACCCTTCTACCAGTCTTGTTTTCCTTCACAAGCAAGACTTGGGGCTCTTCTTTGATAGTCACCTAACAACCCTCCAACTGTACTTGGACTACCATTAATTTTCCCAACCATGGTCAATTATTTTACTGATCTAGTGCCCACAACACTGCCCTCATCTAGGGATCTTCAAAATTTCCACCTAATAGTGATTTGAGTCCTCTCAAAATCACTATTTTTGTGTACCAATTTCTTTGTTGTCCAATCTATGAACAAATCTGAACTACTCCTCTTATCATCCTTCTAACACTTTGTATATGCTTGAACTAGGGTCACAAAACATCCACTAAAAGTTGATTGACTAATTTTTTATAGCTTGCTTCAGATATCTGTCCAAAAATCTCTGGACAATCCACCAAAATCAACTCCTCTTCATGTCCATCCATTCCTCATAATATGCCACAATTATTCTACCCAATATTCTACTCAGGTTCCACCTTCCTTTGTATTTTCTATCTTCGCACATACTTCTGCAAACCATCTTCCAAATTTGTGGTATATATTGCAGAGATAAACCTCTCTCCAAGGGTCCCGACCCCTCTTCTTCTACACATATTTGTCACGGTCTTAAGGGCATAGCCTATGGATTGAACATGTCAAGAAACCTCCTTAACTACGACATTATACTTCTATTCGAATTGTCTTAGAACAAACCCTATCCACCCATAGCAAAAATAACAACTCTTACCTCCATAAGAGACACAACCTAGCTCATATGGACCCATAGATTCTGGGAACTTCTTTAACTGAATTAGGGTTTAAGGGGTTAGGGTTAAGGGTTTAAAGGTTTAGGGTTTAAGGGGTTAGGGGTTAAGGGTTTATAGGTTTAGGGTTTAGGGGGCTAAATGGGTTAGGGGTTTACTAGGGGTTTAGGGGGTTAAATGGGTTAGGGGTTAAGGGTTTAGGGGTTAGGGGTTAAGGGTTTAGAGGTTTATGGTTTAGGGGTTAAATGGGTCAGGGGTTTAGAGTTTTAGGGGGTTAAATGGGTTAGGGGTTGGGAATTAGTGTTTAAGGGGTTAGGGGTTAAGATGATAGTTTCATTGGTCTCTGTTTGTGCACAATAGTTGCTTATTCTTTGCGTCTCAATGTAACAATTTTGTAAGTATTGTTTCTTGTTGCCATGTCTTCTTTATTTATTAATTTATAGTATTTGTTAGCCATTGCTTTACATTTATTGATGAAAATTTCTATTGCAATCAAACCAAATGTATGTTCAATCTCTAGTTTCAAACTCAGCCACAGTGTTGTCACACAATTTAAGTTCGGAGAATGGCCATCTGATGAAGTCTTAATAAACAGACTGCACCTCATGACTACTCCAGAAAATCTTAAGTTCGAGTGTCCCATATTCATGAGAAATTTGGCTCTTATACTCTTGCTCCACCTGAATGTGTCATGGAAATACCCTTGTTTATTGCAAAAACATCCTAATTTTGTCGACCTTGTCCCTTAACAGACCAAGGAAACATATGTGACTGAGACGAATGGAAAGCACTACAAAGTTGAAGAGAGTAAAAAAGACTAAGATGGTTTAAAGGATAAGCTTGAAGAATGTAGCAGTGTTGAAACAACTAAAAGTTGTCCCAAACAAATAGTTGATAATGTGAAACCTTCTTCTCTACCAGTCAAGCAAGACTACATTCATGTGAGAGCAAGAAGATGCCAAGCAACTGATAGGCATAGCCTGGAAGATAGGGTATGGTTCTCTCTTTTTGATGAAATATTTGATCTACATTTTTTCTATCGAAGATTAACCATTTTAACCTTGCCAACAAAGCGTAATTAACCCAATCGTAGGTCCCAATATGTAATGATATATATTAATTCTAGATATATATGAGAAGGAATAATAAAGACATAGATTGATAGAGGTGGCGAGACAAGGGGGGTCACAAGGGAGAGATGGAGATAAACTGAAGGAGAGGGGAGAGAAGGAATGGAGAGAGAGAGAGAGAGAGGGAGAGGACTGAGAGAGGTAGAGAAGGGTAAGAGAGGGAGATAGTGACACAAATATGGAAGGGGGGTAGAAAGAAGGATAGAGGGAGGGATATAGTGAGAGGATTGGAGGGTCGAGCGAGAGAGAGAGGGGAAGAGAGAGCGAGGTAGGAGAGAAAGGGAGAGATAAGAAGTACAATGTATTAAAACAATAAATATATTAGGCCCACTCTACACAAATCTGCAATCTGAGAATTCAGGATAAAAAGAGCAGGCTCCAACAACAATTGCATAGAAGTCTTTATTACTCAAATAGAAGAATGTAACGGCAAGTTGTCATCTCACAAAAGCTCCTACTACAACCTACAAGCTAACAATACTCACTCTTATTATCTATTTCTACAAATGTCTAACTACTGTGCCCATCCTTTTCATTTATAAGTTAAGAGAAGGCGCTGTTAGAAAACAGGCTAATGATAGCATTAGTGGTGCATCTCCCTTGAGCATGAACAACTCCTTCATAAATTTGCCTTGTATGCAAGGCTTTTCTTTTAGAGTAGTGCATTATCATAGTAGATATAACTCCTCTCCTAAAGGTGCCTCATTCCATAAGTGTGCACTCATGAATGCACCTGAGATGATGGTGTTAATCTCCTCAACTACTATGCCATACTTGGTGGGTGTGACCCAACAAATAATTCGTCTATCCTCGAAGGTGTCGTTATAAGCTTCTAGCTATATTTAAGAATCTTTCTGACTGGTGTACCACAATCTAGCTCTGCGATCCTAGTGCTGCTCAACTTCTCAAGGCTGAGGTGAGACCAACTCAGACCAACTAGGTAATCTAACACTCTTGAGAAAAATAAAAAATTCCAATAACCCAAGATTCTCCCCCAACTTGTCAAACTTCCCCTTTGTTAGGAGCTTTTGTCAAACTATTAACCATATGCAAATTTTTCAAAATGTGTTCCAACACTACTAACTCCCTAATGAACTTGGAATCTTAGGAAATTGTATTGAATATCAATGTGTTTGAAATGGTCATGACACATTGGATTTTCATAGAGCTTGATGTAACTTTGATTCTCACAAGAGACAATATTGGGCTTCAACAATTGATTGGTTGACTCTACAATCAAGTTGCATATCTAGATAGCTTCATAATAAGTATATGAAACTGCCATATACTTTGCTTCAGTGGAACTGAATGCAATTGTTGCTTTCTTCTTGTTGATTTAATAAAAATGATTTATAAAATGATAATAATGATGTTTAAAATGAGCCTTATGATGGTATATATATACACATTGATTGTTCACGAGGTGTAGGGGTATGTTTATAACGTCATTTCCCTTGAAAGCTTTGTCTTGAAAGCACAATAATTAGAATTTTCTTTGGTTAAGCACATTTTTGTGGTGGAATGAAGTTTATCAGATATCTATTTATACTTTGTAAAGGTTTGACTTTGTTTGTCCTTTGAGTGTTGGTGAGGTTTCTTTGTATTTTTTGCATCATAGTCTAAAGTATTTTGAACTGATTGTTTAAGATGAAAGCTTTATGCTTATTGGAAATATATTTGAAATACCTTCATGATCAAGAAACTGTTAATATGGTTAATTAAATTACTAATTAGGTACTATAGAAAGAGGATGATGTTGAGAGGGCTTGCCTGGGTGACTCTGGGAGCAACCCGAAGGTGGTCAGACAAAGCTCTTCTAAGTTACAAATCTGAAGAGAAAAAACTGGTGATGTATATGTGGTTGCTCAACCTGGGCTGTATGGAAAATCTTGGCTGAGAATGTTTACCTTTCTGTGTCTTCACGAAACTAGGTTGTCTGGTCACAGAATAAGATCATGACTACATGTAGGTGATGGTTCTGTAGTAAGTTCTCAACCTTATCTTCAGAATGGCTAACAGAGAGGATCGGGTTTGAATACATGATATAATTTGATGAATTTGGAGACTTAGAGTTGAAGAAAAAATTGTGGTGATGTTTGGATGGGTGCTAATTTGTAGGGTTTTACGTTTTTATAATTTTCTTTGTTGTGCTTTCTACCATGCTACCTAGTTTCTTTCATGTTTCCCTAGCATTGTAACTTTTTCGATTTCTATCTCTCTATTGTTTCTTGCCCCATTTGAAATGTCATCCTTATTTGGTAGGTGTTTTCTTCAATATAGTGTGAATATTTTTCCATCACACAGCTTCTGTGGGGTTTGTCTACGCAAATAGCTTGTAAGGCCCATTCATTGGGGTATTTGATGAAATGAAATGATTATTGATGATCACCAACTAGTGGTACCTGCAGAGATTTACTCTAACAATTCTACAGTTTTCTTGTGCCAACAATTATACAACATTTTAACCTCATGAATTAGTCTCCTCTGTTCTCTTAGCTGATTCTATAAGCACTTATTGTTGTTGTTAAAGCTTTTACTCTCTAGTCCCATTGAGCTATTTCATTAATTTGTGGACATTGATCTATTTTCATTTCATTTCTTCAATTTTTATGACTGTTATGTGTTGCCTTTGGCCAGTGCCTTCTTTCTTACATATGCTTTTTCTGCTTAAGCCTTCCAGCCAGCCAGAGCAAAAAGGGTAGCAAGAGCCACGCAGTCCAGCCAGAGCCCAGCAGGGGCAGCGCAGAGGCAGCAAGAGCCACGCAGGGCTGACACAGTCCTCGTTAGGGCAGCGCAGGGGCAGTGTAAGCTCTTCAGGTGTGACGCAGGCCCTTACTGAGCAGTGCAGAGGTTGACGCAGGTCAGTTAGGCTGACATAGAGGGATTTAGAGCAGCATATTACTGTCGTTTTTATTTCTCTATTGGGTGAACCAGTTTTGGTGCCCGGGATTGTTGTACTTAGATTTTACATAATAATGAAAACCCTCCAGAGCTAGCTGCACCGGTTTTCCCACATTGGGTTTTTTCCAGGGATATTTGTCTGGAAAATCCATGTGTCACTTTGTCTATGAGCATGTTATTTAGTGTTTGATCTGTATGTGTAGGTTGCTAGTTTTATTTACTATTTACTTCGTGAAGTTATTGAATATTTCAGAAATTAACTTGTAACTTAATTCAAGTAGGATAAGTAAATCAAGATACTGCAATAGGGTTTCTTAGATTAAGAAATTTTCACATTCCCTAGGTCTAGCCCCATTAGGTCACCTAGGGCAACAATTTCTCAGGAATCTAGCTAGAGGAAAACTTCTATCTCCTAGGGGTAGCTGTGTTGCTGGGTGCCTTCACTCTCCTCAGAACATGGGCCAATTCCAATGGTGGAATCTCTGGATACCTCAAGCGCTAGCTCTAGGATCAATTTTTGCCTAGGTGTTCCCAAGGATAGAACCTAGTAGGATCAATTTGACCTATTGAAGTAAAAATACTTGTTTTATCCTTTCCCATCACGTTATCCAGGATACGAACATCATTGGTTGCTAAATTCCATCCCCGAACCTAGGTTGGGTCCACTTGGCCCCGTGTGGTCCCATTTGGTGTCAAGGGCCTTTCATCAAGGACCATTTGGGAATCCAAGTTCCCAAAGGATTTTAGGGATTGAGAACTTCCTTCATAATTCTTATTCTTCTCCCTCAACCCTTCAATCCCCCTCCTCTCTCCCTAGAAGATAATTCCCTTGCTTAAAAGGAAAGCATGTCCCACTCTTTATTTTATCTTAGGGAAAGGGTTTCAAGGGTCACTTCCCACCTATTCATTGACCTATACTGTACAAGTGCACGAAATTCCTATGGAATTATCTCCATATTAATTATGAAAATCAACCTTCCTTGATTGCGCAATCCATCATGGCATCCCAATGACTTTATAATTCCACATGGGAAATTTTCTATAAATACAACTGATAGTTATGTTCCTCTGAACAATGTTACAATAAGGATCAAGGGTCTTTTTATTATTTAAAATAAGATAAAACTCTAAACAACCAAAACCCTATCCTGAGGAGATGTAACACCAAGAGTTTATGGGCCCCGTTGGGGTTAGTTGGGTAGCTAACTTCCCGAGGTCGTAACTTGGTCATATGATCTTCGTTTGACGCACATGATACCTCGTTAGAAAGATCTCTCTGAGGACTACAACTAATAATATGATTTCTATGAAATTTCCAAACCTTTCATGCCCAAAAAACATCGTTTGGGGCCTCAAAACGGCTTCGAAAGTTCAGGACCCGAAAAACTAACAAAAATAGTAAATTGTGCTATAATTAAGGAAACTGAAAAACTAAAAGAGACAATGGCGAGGGACCAAGTGGAATAGGCAGGTGGCCACCAATATCCACCTCGATCACCTTAAATTGAATTTCTTGAGCTAACTCAATCATCATGACTTAGTTAATTGACACAAGTTGTTATGAGACGGAATTACAATTTATTGTCCAATTTATTTAAGGGAAAAATAAATTAGACGCCTCACATTCCTCACTCCTGGTACATCAAAATTCCTCACCAATGTGGGTGCATTTTTTTTTGTCCTTCTAGTTGCCAATTTGACTATTTCTTGTTGCAAATTTCAACACTCCCTCTCAATAACAAAGGAATTCAATCTATCCCCATCCGGTACCTTTGGAATGTTCTGCATGCTACACTTCTCTAGTGTTGCACCTGCAAATCCTGAAACTGAATAGCCTCTAAACAACTGAATCAGTATAATGCATCTGTCATCGGATTCTTCTGACTACTGCTAGCTACTGCACCTGTCTAGTACTGGATTCTATGCACTGCTGCTGACATCTGCATCCGTGCCCTTTGAACTATTGCTAACTCTATTTTTGCTCCAATATTTGACATATGTCACTATGATTTCTGTCTTGCTGACATCTGACTACATCAATCTAGCTGATCCTTCCTACTACTACTGTACTGTGGGCTCCTTGTAGCTAGGTTCGATCCATGAGACACGCCATCTCAATGGACCTTGCCCAAATTTCTTATCTTGGGATTATGTCTACACATAACCCCACCTTACACCTCGAGGTATGGCTGCTCCCTCTTCCCATCTGGCTCGAAATTTCCCCCTCATGGAGGTCTATGCTTGAGTGGACGCTTCCACTCGGTCTCCTCTCTGCTTCTCCAATTGTGGCAGCTACTCCACAACCTTCTGAGACTGCTTCTCATGAGGATGCATGTTGAGAGGTAATTTATGCTCCCTCTAAACCACCAAGTCTCTAACTTCTGCCTTTCTCCTCAAAGCTTTGCATGCATCTGGTACCTGAAGTGCATATAGGTTCTTGACTCGCGCACAGTGTAATTGATTTTAAATTGATGATATCTCACTCCTGGTGCATCAAAATTCCTCACCAGTGTGGGTGCATTTTTTTTTGTCCTTTATGGTTTCCAATCTCAGTATTTCTTGTTGCAAATTTCAACATTTCAGAATTTGATGTGGCCTTCACACAAAGACACCATTGAAATCACATGCCCAGATTCTCATGAGAAACCTCTCTTAAGCTTGATTTTCCAGAAGAGAACCAACAATATTCCATCCTACTTCCTAGCATAAACTGACCATTAAGGTATGCAACACTCTTTTGAACCCTCACATGATGATCTTGCTCTTGGAGGATGATCATGACCTCCCTTTAGCAACCCTTACTCGGCCCTCGTACTCGACCTACTTTAGGACTACATCTCTCTTCACCCCCTTGATGTGCCAGATAATGGGAATACATGTCAAACATGCTAAGATGTGCCAAGTGATAAGGCATGCCAAGATGTGCAAGGGTGTGTCAATGCGTGTCAGGGACTTTCAAGACAACAAAAGGGAGAAAAAAGTTAAACTACAAGGAAATGAACACATAAGAGGGTTAATAAGTCATCAATTTACCTTTTCCAAGAGGGGCATGCTAGGCACACTAACACTAGGTGGCAATAGGTTCAAAGTGAAAAGTCTTAGTGCATTCTAAGTGCCAAGTATTCCTTTGTTTCTTCTCATCTACTTTCCAACAATTGATCATCACAAATAAATTTAATATTAAACCATGCTAAATCATACCAAGGCATCTCAACTTATTCCATACATGCTAAGACTTTCCAAGCGCCAACACGTGCCAAGTGCCAATATGTGTCAGGGACTAGTGTTATGCATGTTATGAAGTGGAAGGGAATGTTGAAGAGTGCTAAGGTGTGCTAGAGAGTGATAATGCATGTTGATGAGTGTTAATGAGTACTAGGAAAAAACATTAAGGGAGCAGTACTAGGTAAAAATTCATGGAAGTTAATGAATACGAGGAATGTGTATTGCTAGAGACTAGTGTTAATGGTCAGTGTTAGTTGTCATGCCAAGGAGGGAGTGACAAGGTATGCTAAGCATTGGTAAGGCATGCTAGGGAATATCAAGGCATGTTAAGAATTCCCAAAGTGTGCTTGGGAGTTCCAGGGTGTGCTAATTATATCATGTGCCAATTAATAGTGCCAAGATATTCCAATACATGGTAGGTGCTAAGGATGTGGCGCAGGGTGCCAGAGTATATCAATATGTGTCAAGGCAACAAAAGGAAGAACCAATAAGAGGGTTAATAAGTCAAGACTTTATCTTTTTGAAAAGGGGCATGCTAGGCACACTAACAATAGGTCCCAATACATGCCAAGTGGCATTGTGTGCCAAGTGCTAATGTATGTCAATGCATTCAACCAAGGTGTTCTAGGGCATGCTAGGGACTATATGTAGCATGCCAACACATGCTAGGAGAGTTCCATGTTGTGTTAGTGCATGCCACCATGTGCTTGGGCGTCAATGTCATCAAAAGATGTTATAGGTACAAATATTTTCCAAGACATGTGGGGTAATAAGAAATGTTAGTGTGTGCCAAAGCATTAATTTAAGGTGTGCCTAGATTGTTGAGGATTGTTAGGTCTTTCTCATTAATAGAATTTTCAAAGCTCGATTATGTATTAAATAATATATTTCCTACACACAATAGTGGAACTTTATCTAAATGGAATTTTCTAGATAATAAACTTAATAGATATGAATCATGTGTTGACTCACATGAAATCTCTATTCGACTAGTCATTACTTGAGGGAAATGATACACACTTATTACTTCTTAAAAAATTGACTGACCCTAACCACTATGGCCTTGGACATATTATTAAAAATTCTCAACAATAATGGTATTAAATTGTTATCTTTTGAAAAAAAATATATTAACAGGCACATAGCATCATCAAAAACTCATTGGAATGATTAATGATGACGGACATTTTTTGATCGTCACCAAAAGTAACAAAAAGAGCATTGGTGAGGGTCATTAAAATTTCGTCACTAGAAGTGTCACCAAAGAGAGAATTAGTGATGGGCCTTTAACGACCCTCACCAAAAGTGAAATGTATTTAGTGACGGACCATAAGGGACCATCACTATATACACTTACAATGACGGTTTTTAGTGATCAATGATGGCGGACATTTTTTAACCGTCACCAAAAGTAACAAAAAGAGCATCGGTGAGGGTCATTAAAAGTTCGTCACTAGAAGTGTCACCAAAGAGAGAATTAGTGATGGGCCTTTACTGACCGTCACCAAAAGTGTCATTGAAAATGTCTTTGGTGACGGACTATAAAGGACTATCACTATATACACTTACAGTGACGGTTTTTTAATGACCGTCACCATATGTGACATTGGTGACGGACCTTAAAGGTCTGTCACAAGCATGACCCTCACCAATGTGCTTTTTTCTTGTAGTGTAGATGACATGAGATGCCCCCAGTGCATTGGCACCACCAAGTCTAGGAAGATCAGGTAGAACGGTATAAACATAACCCAACTGAGCATAGATTAGGTCATATTTTAAATGAAATTTGGAGAGCGAATTATTCTGTTTGAGTGAAATGCGATGTGACATCTTTGCCGATAGAAGGTAAGAGAGATCTAAGGAACCAGTCCATGTAGACACGGTCTTCTAAGGTAGGGGCTCGACAGAGGCTCTTTCTTCTTCGCTATTCTTGGACATGATCGAGCAGGCGGGTTGCAAACGATTAACGGAAATAATTCAAGAGTTCGGTACCAGTGACATAACGAAGGGAAATATGGAAATAAGAGAAAAAATCTCGAGCATGAACCACAAAGGTGGTATGAGAGGATGAGACCTGATCAACATACCACTTAGAAGCTTTGCCTTTAAGCATATGTTGGAACAACTGAAGACGGACAGAGTCATCAGTGAAGGAGTTAGACGAACACCACATGTGGAAAGATCGAACATGATTTGTAGGATATTCTCCAGTAAGGCCTTCAAACTTGGGGATGTCCGAAGGGAGCTTGGTCGGTATAACAGTTCAACCAGCATCATGGTGTATAGGTTCATTGATCAACTGGTTAAAATCAGGAAGACTAAGGTCTGCCATACAGGGGAGCAGGGGAGCAGCCGGAGTAGTTCCTGTTGCGGTCCCACTAGTAGTATTCGAACATTAGGGTTGGGGTTACCACCAGAATTAGGTCCAGAACCAGACAAGGTGAAGGTGATAGGAGGAGAACCGGGAGCGAAACCAGAAGGAGAACCCAATGAACCAGAAGAGGAGTTAGAGTGTAGACTCGGTGGAGGATAACTTGAATCTTACGTGGAGGAGTAAGTCTTCCTACCAGAAACTGAGGATGAAGGCCACGAAGTCTCCTGGATAAATGCCTTGGTGGCGCAATGATGATGACACAAACACGAAACAAAGGGAAGAGAGACCAACAAGGGCGGAGAGGTGCAGGATCAACTGATTACATTGTCGAAACAAGGGAAGAGAGGTGCATGATTAATTGATTTAAATGTTTTAAAGTCTTTGCTTGGCGGTGTTAACCAAGCTCTTCTTCACTTAGGGTGTGTGTGTAAAAGTGTGTAAATTTTAATTTTTAAACCTATAGGTTTGTAGAGAAAAATAAAAAGTGTGTTGTATAACTATAAATAAACCTACAGATAACAGTATATGAAACTGAAATAACATAAAATAAATAGCTAATAATGCAATAATCTAGACCCAAGAAGGCAGGCCTCTCAAAATGTAGTCTGTAGGTGGGAAAAAAACTAAGAAAAACACACCAAAATAGCCAATAGATCTAAGGTCGAGAGGGACAGGGATCTATAGGTCAGATCTACTGGAAAGAGGTGCAGATAAAAAAACAAAAAATCAGAGGAAAAACTGATGTAAATGGTGTGGCAAAAGGCTATCTCTTGGAGGGAAACGGAGTGGACCCTAGAGGAAAATCGAAACAAAAATAAAGGAGGTGATTTGGATGGATAAATAGCCAGTCTGAAGTGGATCTAAAGGTGAGGTATCAGATCTGAAAAAATGGCTGAACACTGTAAATTTCAGACAACCTGTTGCAGCTAAAACTCTTCCACAAAGTGTGGAGGGTACTGAAGCCCTAGGGGCCTAGGTTCCCACTTAGATGAGTAAAATAGAACATGTACAGGTCCAAAATTGGTAGATATGAAGGTCAGACAACCCTGAACAGAGGCCCAAACAAACCCCGAAAACTTTCAGAAAAACTCTCGCAAAAAGTCTAGGTCGCAGTTTATGACCTGTTTCTTGCTGAGGTCACAGTTTTTGGGCAGATATCCGCATCCTGAAGCTCCAGGTCATAATTTTAGGGAAAAAAAGTGCGACCTGCACTTCTGGCACTCTCGGGATCAGGTTTCAGCAGAATGTGTCATCTCAGCTGTGGCTGATGTCTGTCACCTGCGCAATAGGTCCGAAAACACATAGAAGTTATAATTTTTAATGTTTTAGGGTTTTATAGGTTATAACAACATCAATAAAAGAAAAACAAGGAGCTGAAGAGAAATCCTAAGGTTTAAGTAGCTCGATATGTAGGGATCTGAAAAACGACAGTGGTCGTAATCGTAAATCTGTGTGGAGTTGCCAGTTGTTAGTATGAATCTTAATCACAAGTGTACAAAAAAATACCACTTTAGTTGTGCACAACAAACAACCCTAATAGCAAATATGGCTACCAATATCTTCAGATCTGCAATTAGGTGATCAAGATGAATGTTGCAAAAATCTAGATCTATGCATCAAAAGACATTAAGCAGTAAATGAAAACGAGATTTACTCCATGTGTCCAATAGATAAGACAAGAATATGTTAAGGGCACTTGGGAGGAGAACATAGAAGGATGTTATTAGTTCTCCTCAATGGGATGGGTTATTGTAAGTCCTCAGCACTTCAGATCTAAAATTCCTCTCTCTCGATGGTGTAGAAAACCCAGAAAAAAATGGAACTCAAAGAGAGCTCACAAGAAAAAAGATAGAAAAATATGACAATGATGGTGGATCAAAGTCAGACCAAAAGTATAGATCTAGAGTGATCTTTAGGCAACAAAAGGTGATGAATGAATGGGAAAACCCTTCTATTTATAACAAAATATTGAGTTAGTCTAGATATTGGTGCATAGTTAAAATATTATTAACCAAATCAAGATCCAACTTTTATGGAATATTTTATTATTTTTGTTGGAGGGAAAAGGAATTTGACTTGGGTCAAATCCCTTTATTTGTAAATAACAAATAAATAAATGATTTATTTATCATTTTAAGGATGTGATTGAGTAATAATCAAATAAATAATGATTATTTAATTATTTAAGGGTGCAGACTAAACAAGGAATGTTATTTAAATAAGGTTTAAATAATTATTCCTAGAAAATAATAAGATAAATAATGATTTATCTAATTAATTTTCCTGTTTTGGGTTAAATATGACCAAGAATATTAATTAAACTATTGTTTAACTAATTATTCCTTGAGGAAAACCAAGAAAATGTAGATTTATTTAATATTTCCTCATGGGGTTTTCTGTTTAGACCATAAACAACTTAAAAAATGTGGTTTACTAAGTTATTTTTATAGTGAAAGAAATTTTACTTAGGGTAAAATTGGTCTTACATGGTGTACTTAGGTCCATCTAATAGTAACAGGTTAGATGACAAAAAAATGGTGTAACAATCTTGATTAGATGAGGAGAACATTTATTTTGAATTTAATCCACCTATATGCAAGGTCGCCCAGAATTGTAATGTAGGCTTGGAGCCCCAACATATGTGTCACACACCCTCACAAATGGATATAAATTAGACAATCTTGGAGTTCATTTCATCATCCTCTCATCACACAGTTCTCTCTTGTGTCTGACTAGTTCGATCATCTTTTGGAGGCTTTTCTTCTGACATGTGTGGAACAACAACTAGGGTTTCTGTTTTGATCTGTCTAGGGTTTCAACACAGGTTTGAACATCATTGACTTCGGTCAATGCTTGGTCCATTTGACCTCAAACCTGCGCCAAACTTGTGATTTCTGAAGGCCACATTTATTGGAACATATAATGAGGCTAGACGTTGACCTTTGACCTACTGCATTGAATTTTTGCTACTGTTGTTTTGTGTTGACTGGAAAACGTTAACTTTGGGTTGACTTTTGTGGAGCTATCTTGAGGGTTGTGTGACACTTCTGGTTGGCTAACTGTGAGGAGACTTTGCTGGTTGAAGCATCTTGTTGACTGTCGTAATGCAGCACAACACATATATTTTGTTGATCAAAAGTTAAGTATATTTTTGGCTTGTCTTCTGTCGATCAATTGGTATGTTCTATCAACATTTTACTTTCATGTTTATGTGATTGCTATTTGGTATCAGGTTTGAAGTAAAAGTGTATCAAGCATAGAACATCTTCAAAAATTTACATATTTTCTATGTTAAAATAAAAAAAATTTATGCAAAAAGTACCAAATGCATTTTTGGCGAAAAGAAAGTGACTTAGTAAATTGACCATATAATATCAAAAGGCTATGTAAAGGTCGACCCAAACACAAAAAAATCTCTAATGGCAAGGATTCCAAGAGTTAATGGGGTATTACCAATATCAAAAGGCTATGTAAAGGTCGACCCAAACACAAAAAATCTCTAATGGTAAGGATTCCAAGAGTTAATGGGGTATTACCAAAATTTTATAAAAATGTATGCTCATATTGCAACACCCTTATTTGAGATACCTAGGAAGGACTCTTTTTGATGGAATTACAAAGCATAAAAATATTTTCATCCTATGGAAAAAAGTAACATCCTCCACTCTAGTACTGCCTATTCCATACTTGTTTAAATAAATTATAATTGCATAGGATGCATTCTGATTCAGAATCAGCACAGTAGTGATGCAAGATGAACGCGGAGGAAAATTCCTTATCAATGGAACATGTATTGCTGGCAGAAGGTTGTACAATTTTGGAAGAGGTTAGAGGAGGCATAGCTACCACCTTTATAGTCACCTTCAATTTATTTTATTTTTCATTTTGGTTAAGGTCACTATGCACGTATTTTTTATTCCATTGTGAATCAGATGTAGGGCTTGGTAAAGTGCATTTTCTTGAGTTTTTTTTTCTTATATAAAATATGGTAACTGGGTGACCTTTATGGGAATATGTAAGGAATTAAATGACATGTAATTTTGGGGTATTTTTATTTTTTGAAGAAAAGGGAAGAAAGAGAGTCCCTTTGACATGCAAGTGCAGAATGCACATAAAAAATGTAATTTCAATTCAAAGTATGATAAGAGTCACACATTTTTCATTGGAAAATAAATAAGTCCAATTTCTTTTAAAAGAAGGAATCCTAAATGCATCAACTTTATCCACAGATAGCATTGAAGAAGCCGTTGTAATGTTAACAATGTTGTTGTTCATCTGATGCCATGGGCTTGATATTAGAGTTACTAACAAAATGAAAATAAATTTCTATCTACATTTGTTGATTGCTTTCTCACCAACGAAACATGCTGATTAAAGGATTATGAATATCATATACTTGCTTTGGAATATTTTTAGGTTTGAATAGTTGAGAATTCCTCAGATGAGGAAGATGCAAGAGTATGTTTCCTATAAAACCATGATTCCAGAATTCCAACTTGACTGGACAAAGAATTTAACAACCGAAGAAAGAGAGAGAATGAATGTCTATGGAAAATAATGTTATCTAGAATATTTTTCAAATTAATGTGCTTTATACAGCCAAGTTTACATTCATAATATCACATTACTTTACACAGTTACTATTGGAATGTTGAGAGGTTTCTAAAGGAATATCCAATTGACAATTTGTTTGTTTATGTCACATCAAGCAGGGGAAAGGATATGCCTTAATTCATAGATTTCTCATGCTTGTGTCCTTACCTGTTGTTGGGAGCAAGGTTGTTTATTTTCCATAGGGTTACAATGAGCAGATGAGGTTGTTGCTCACTAATTTTTAATTTGCAATATTATTTTGGATACAAATGACTGAAAATAATGTCTATTTATCTTCTTTCATCATAAAATGTGATCCAAGTATTTTGAAATTTTAATGTTACGTAATGATACTGATCATAATCAATGTGATTTCAGGTATATGGTTCAAAAAACAAGGAGTTTGATGCTCATATATCCAATTATCCAAATTTTCCAACTTAATTAATCGACCAACTTCACAATGTTACAATGCATGTGGGTTCTCTGTATTTCATCCTTGCTTTGGTTGTGAACACTTTTATTCATATTGCTATACATACAAGATTTAAAATTTAATAAACACCTTATTGAATGCCAGGAAGATGTGGAAAAAGATGAAGTATATGCTCAATTGACATTGCAACCTCTTAATGTTGTAAGACATTTTCAATTTCATTATATGTGCTTTGCTGTAATTGCCAATTTTGGTGAGAATTGATTTGGTACTAGTTCCATTTGTGCAGGGAAATAAAAAATGATGATACTGTGCAACAGGAGAAAAAATGTTATTATTTTGGTTCTGACCTTGGCACACCAAGAAAACAAACGAATAATTACTTTTGTAAAATGTTGACTGCAAGTAACACTAGCACTGATGATAGGTTTTATGTGCCACGACACGCTACATAAAAAGTTCATCCTCCACTTGTGCGGTTCTTATTTTTCCATAGCTGTTCTATTTGTGATTTAATAGATAAGTGCTTATAATTTTAGACATTTTTTAAGATAAGACGACATTTTTTGAAGGAGAAAAAGGTGAAGGTATGTCATATTTGTATCCTATTAAGTTTTGTTTGTTTTGGGCAGGATTTTACTCAGCAACCACTTTTCTAGGAACTGACAGCCAGGGATATTGATGACAATGAATGGACATTTCGACATATTTTTCAGGGTAAGTTATAGTAGTTATTGAATATTGTTTTGGAATAAAAGTAGATAGTGAATGTGTAGTTATGTACAGTTTATTTTGATACTCTTATATCATTGCAATGAGTTTTGAAATGTATATAGGTTGTGCATATATCAAATTTGTTTCCACATTTGAGGTCATACGTGGCACATATATTTTAAAATTATTTTTAATGGTGTTAGTAGCTACCTGTACACTCTAAAAAGTATTTGATATAACTAGTCCCCAGTTACTTTACCTTTGAATGTGGAGCCAACATGTTTAGTTTTTCTTTGGATATAATTTGTTGGCTCCTGGGAATTGGATTGCTTTTCCCCTGGAATAGTACGCTAATGATTGAAGATTGTTATATTGAAGCTATATTTCCTGTTAGTACCGAATTTATAAGGTCTTGTATTATTATTTTGTAGTTTCTTTTTGTAATCTTGTGTCAGCAATACTTTGCTCCACCCATTAGATTTCTACTGACCAGCTTTATTGTTGAAGTGTCACTGCTTGTTAAAGATAAGTAGAGGAAACAATACAACTACAAAATTAGAGCATGAGACATCCTTAGTATAATTTTCTAGCTCTGCTATGTTTGATTATGTTGGATAATGTCAAAATCAATGTACCATAAGCATGAGAATTCAAAATACTGTGATAGAAACGTGTGCTTCTATTTGCATTTATTACTTCAGTTGAAGATAAAATTTCATCAACAAATGTTGTACACTGAGAAAACAATAGGTACACAATTTATTCTATGGTGACGTTTTATTTTCTTTATTTACAAAGGCCATTTGGTTAAATAGTGCCCACTATTGCCCAACCGAAGAATACTTGTTCGAGTTTCTTGCTTTTATGGGGAAAAGTGACATTAACAATATTTCTTATGTTGAGGTATATATCGTATAAATCCTTTATAGTCTACTTTAGTATATCGTATATCGTCTATATATCGTATATCGTATAAATTCTAGTGTTAATCGACTTTCATGTCTTATGCTCTGCATTGTATCTTTTTTTCTTTTTTCCAAAAAAGAAGCTCAGTATTGATGGTAAGAAGCAGGAGTTGAAGAAAGAGGAGAACAATAACACTAGAGTGACAAAATGCAAACTAAAAAGAGAGAGAAGAAAACTGGTCTAGTGGTACCTATAGAGCCAATATCCCGCATAAGACACACACATAGAGACTGATGTCCAATCTTTCAAAGTTGGTGAATTCACCTGCAATGTCTTGTCAACGGAATGATAATGTTGAAGTGATGAAACAATATTTCATATACTGTGTAAACTGTATTGCAACCAGTTTAAGTTGGAAACTCATATTGTAATACTTGACATTTTATATTATATAATTTATGTGTTATTTATTGTTGCATTTGATATTACTTAGTATTTTAATTAATATATGTAACTTTGCGTTTTCATATTAGATGAACATGCACATTGTATGACATTATTTTCTAATTTTGTTGAAAAATCATACTAATTAGTTTATGTTGATTAATAATGAACACATAAAATCAATCTAAAATTACTAAATTAGTAGTTTATGTTTATTAACGATGAACACATAAAATGAATCTATGACTAAATTAGTAGCTTATTACGATTGTAAATGAAAGTAAATGAAATGAAAATAAACTACTAAAGTAGTCATTTATATAATGACTATGAAACTACCAAAAAATGATAAATGAATACTGTAAATTATAAATTTGTGATTGCAAATAGTGACTAAATTTATCATATATATGAATATTATTAGTTAATCTACAGTATCTTATAACATGACTAAAATTTATTCATATTTCTTTGATCATTAATTGGTTTCAAACAATGACTAAAATTTGCATATATGTGATTATTAGTAGCTAATTATGTCGTAAGGCATTCTTATTTGAAAACAACTTCCCTAGCTACCAATGTGTCCATGTGTGAGCCATTGGATCAAATGTTAGATGATTGAAATGTTTTAGGCCATTAGATCCACAATTAAATGTGTCCATGTGTGAGTCATTGGATCAAATGTTAGACGATTGAAATGTTTTAGGCCATTAGATGCACAAGTAAATAGTTTTATATTTTTTTTATAATGTTAGTTTTCTTTTCTTTTTAATAAGTTAGATTGATTTTAGGTGTATAATAGAAATGTTGTAATGTCATGTTTAATATTTTGACTATGTCAAATTACACAAAAATAAAAATAAAAGTAAATTAAATAAAAAACAATAATAATAATAAACTATAAAACAACCCATGGTATTGACCTTATTTGAAAACAACTTCCCTAGCTGCCAATGTGTCCATGTATGAGCCATTGGATCAAATGGTAGATGATTAAAATGTTTTAGGCCATTAGATCCACAAGTAAATAGGTTTATATTTTTTTTATAATGTTAGTTTTTTTTCTTCTTTTTAATAAGTTAGATGGATTTTGGGTGTATAATAAAAATGTTGTAATGTCATGTTTAACATTTTGACTGTGTAAAATTACACAAAAATAAAAATAAAAGTAAATTAAATAAAAGGATTGACATAATGTAATGAACATTTTTACTAGGTCAAAATAAAATAAAAAAACAAAAATAATAAACTATAAAAACAACGCATGGTATTCATGTGGAATATAGTTTATTAAATTATTTCACAGGAAATGATTTATCTAGATCAATAATGATGAATGTTCATAACTCTCATTTCTTAAATAACAGTAAATTTACCTTTAATTACTTAATTTTAATAGTTTGTAACTACATAAAAGTTTGTAACTACATACGTAATCTATCCAATTTTTTTTGTTAATGAATATCAAATTTATTCTATTAAAAAAAAAACTATATACATATCTTTAATTACCTAATTGTAGCTAAAAAATATTACATGTTTTTTACTTTATAATCATAAGCAAATTTCATATTATATGATGTCAAACTTAATCAACTTTCAATTTTGAAATTTTAAACAAAGTTTTTCACTACATAATTTTAGCTTTTATAATTTTTTTGTTTTTTAATTCAAGCAAAACTTACAAAAGAAAAAACCCACTTAGTCCTTACTGTAGATTATAGTTTTATAAAATTGGCACTATGTGATTAAAAATAGAGTAAGTTGACATAACCCTAAGGGGTTCTTTTACAATTTTTATCATAACCTTTCCCTTCATCCAATGTATATTGTAGAGTCTTCTCAAGAGAGAGTGTGTTCTAGTTTATAACCTGATCCACAATTAAAGAAAATGGCTAGGTATCTCACAAAGTTTTAGTTTGTAACCTGATCCACAATCAAAGAAAATGGCCAAGGATGTCACAAGCTATCATTCACATAGTGATCTATTGAATTTCTGAGTTGAAATGGATCCTGTTAGATGCATGGTGGCCAGAGACACTAAAAATTCAAAATAGATATCTGTTATGACATTCATATTCTCTACAAACCATCCAAATTTCCCATCTTATACAACAATTTCTAACATTAACCGCTCAATTTACTCTCCAATTTTTGAAACCCCCACCCATGCTGGGGAGATCAAAGTTTAAAATCAAATGTTCCTGTGGTTTTTTTAAAGGGTTCATAAACAAAACAGACAATGAGAAAGTCAATAGTGTGGTATAATAACTGATTTTTGAATCATTGTGACAAACAAAACATCACATTAGCTCAAAAAATATATATAATGCTATAAGGATATGAGACGATAACAATGTTTTGAATCATGATAACTAGGTGACAAACCAAAATAAGTTTTAGCCACAAGAAAAAAAAATCACAACAACTCACAGAATATATCCAAGGTTGCAATGAACCCCATACATAGTGATGGACATCATGGGAATTTTAGTGAACATAGAACACCACCCAAAAAATTCTATACTCTTTGATCAATTTAGAATAACCTAAGATGTCTAGATTGGATGTAGAGGTGGGTGGTACAATAATTGAGGATGCTTCTTAAAGGGTAAAGGAATTTAGATACTCTATCCTTCCACCAAAGCTATAAAATGTGAGACTTGTAGATTATAGTTTTACAAAATTGACACTATGTGAATAAGAATACGTTACAAACATTAGGTATTTTAAAATGTATTTAAAAAGTAATAAGAAGAAGGTACACGAGGGCCATGGTAATTAATGTGATTCTTTGTACTATTCTTATTTAAAATAGTAATTTGTATTTGTATTTTTTTTAAATGAATATTTTAAATGTGTCTTAATATTTTTATTTAAAATAGTAATTTATATTTGTATTGTTTAAAATGAATATTGCTAAATGTGTAATTGAGTAAAATGTATTAAATTGATATTTTAATTTTTAACATATTTATTTAAAAAATTCATAGTATGGTGAGTTTTGTTTTATTAAGCTTTGAGTCTAGATGTGCAGAGAATGAACCTATCTCAAGTCCCAAACAAGTTTCTCATGTACCAAAAAAGATTCTTCTTTCTCTTCTTATGCTAGCTTGCACCTTGACACTCCTCTCCTCCTCCCTGAAAAAATTTGATCTATGAGGCACAAGGTAGTTGTTGCATATAGGAACATTTAGATATGATAAGAAAAATGTGATACTCTATTCTAATTTTCTCTACAAATATGATGGAAAGTGTGCTCTAAATGTTGACAATTTCATGGTTAATGTAGTATAAGCTACATGCAAATTTATGGTCTTGTATACACGATCAAGAAAGCTATGCCCAATATACAACACCATAGAGCAAGACATGTTCACCAATTCAATAGTTTCCTATGCCCAATATCCAACACCATAGAGAAAGACATGTTCACCAATTCAACACTTGCTTCCAAATCTCTCTCGGTGCTTTTTCAGTAAACTTGTTTTTACTGCTCTTGAACTAATGAAAGCCATCATTGTTTCATATAGGAGCATTTAGTTCTGATACGAAAATTGTGATACTTTATATTATCCATTTTTAGTTTTTTAATGATTCAATTAAGTTTAACATTTGTATGAACTTCATTCTCCATGATATATATATATATATATATATATATATATATATATATATATATATATCTACGGTGGATATTTACAATTATTTTTTTAAATAACTAATTTAAAATAAATTCAAAATAAATTTTAGAAAATTAATGTAATTTCAGAAAACACAACTTTCAAAGCACTAATTGATGTGCAAAACTTTAAGAAAGAAAGTTTCTTTCTATCCCCTAGATTGTGATAGCAAGAAACTTCTATGCATAATTTCCATTTTTCAACCATATTTAATGGTTTTCTTATCCCTGAAAAAAAAAAAATTTCAATAAAAATATATATATTAAATTGACATTTATTGTCAATGCATGGGAGAAATGGCACAAGATCATGAGATAAATGACATGTGCATGGTTTATCTTAAAGTTTGACTTAAAACGTTTATGGTAGAATTCACATCTAGAATTAATGGGAGGAAGCCTTTAGTTTGTGGGAGAAATGACACATGTACACAATTTACCTTAAAGTGGCTGTGTTTTATGGATATTAAAATGAAGAACTTATATTTAGATCTATTCCAGAGATTGACTGTAGGGGCATTTACTAGATATGTCACCTTTCATAAAATATGAGATCCAGAGGCTACCTAGCCCTTTACAAACTCTGCCTATAGAGCTTGTAGAAGTTAGTTCACTACCTGTCCCAATTATACCCTGTGAAGGGTGTAGAGGACCTGTGGAATCACCAACACTACTTGACATAGACATAAGGGTGTTTAAGAATGCATTTGTTTTACATTGGATATTAAAATGAAGAACTTATATTTAGATCTATTCCAGAGATTGACTGTAGGGGCATTTACTAGATATGTCACCTTTCATAAAAGATGAGATCCAGAGGCTACCTGGCCCTTTACAGACTCTGCCTATAGAACTTGTAGAAGTTAACACTACACGTCCCAACTATACCCATGAAGGGTGTAGAGGACCCGTGGAATCACTCAAACTACTTTACGTAGACATAAGGGTGTATAAGAATGCATATGTTTTGCATTGAATATTTTTCATTTTAAATTAAAAGAATCTATTTGAAACAAAATTTACATATATAAGGTTAAAACCTATGTTTTGTATCAAAACACTTTTTTTCAATGGGAAATTTTATGGCCAAGTTGTGTCTTTTTCTCGAAATGTGATACACCCCATTAAAATGGGAGATATATCGAAATAATTCTTATGATGTAATAAAATTGTTTCAAGTAGTTTAAAGATATCTAGATCTGCATAAATTCAATGAGCATAGATTTGAGATATAAAAGTCCAAAATGGAATAGTTGTTGGTGAACAAATTAGCAGTGGATCACTATGGATATATTTTCTTCATTAAAAGGGATATTTCTAGAAGGATGGACTAAGTTGGAAAGAAGAGAAAAAATCACAATTGTATGTTTTAATATGTGCATGTGTTTTACATTAAATCTTTTTCATTTTGTTAAGAATCTATTTTCAAAACAATTAACATAGTATTTAAGGTTAAAACCTATGTTTTGTATCAAATTACTTTTTGTTTCTAAATACTGTGTGTTTTACATTGAATATTTTTCATTTTATTAAAAATATGTTTTGTATCAAATTACCTTTTTTTTGTAAATACTATGTGTTTTACATTGAATATTTTTCATTTTATTAAAAATCTATTTGAAACAAATAAACTATATAAGGTTATAACCTATATGTTTTGTATCAAATCACTTTTGGTTTCAATGGGAAACTTTTATGGATAATGCGTTTTTCTAGAAATGTGATACACCCATTAAAATAGGAGGTATATTGAAATGATTCCTATGGTGTAATAAAATGGTTTCAAGTAGTTTAAAAATAAAGATGCATAAACTCAATGAGTATAGTTTTGAGATATAAAAGTCCAAAATGGAAGAGTTGTTTGTGAACAAATATCAGTGGATCACTATGGATATATCTACTTCATTAAAAGGGATTTTTCTAGAAGGACGTCCACTATGTTGGAAGGAAGGGAAAAAATCACAATTATATGTTAATGTGTGCATGTGTTTTACATTGAATATTTTTTAATTTAATAAAAATCTATTTGAAACAATTTACTATATAAGGTTAAAACCTATGTTAAATTGTATCAAATCACTTTTGGTTTCAATGGGAAACTTTTATGGCTAAAGTGTTTTTCTCGAAATGATTCCTATGGTGTAATACAATAGTTTCAAGTAGTTTAAAGATAAAGATGCATAAATTCAATGAGCATAGTTTTGAGATATAAAATTCCAAAATAGAATAGTTGTTGGTGAACAAATATTACTGGATCAATATGGATATATCTCCTTCATCAAAATGGATTTTTCTAGAAGGATAGACTAACTTGGAAAGAAGGGAAAATATCACAATTGTTTGAGTCCTCATCTTATAAAAGGTTTCCGCTAAATCCATCCCTATTACTTTTCATGTGAACCACATTCCCAAACCCACACATCTATGTACCTACAAGCCAAGCCAAGTGTAAAAAGGGCTTATTTCATATTCTACTTTAACACATATATGTGATTAATTATCGTTAGAATATATATGGTAGAAATACATATAAAGAGTAATCCTTAAAATTTATATGGTAGAAATACATATAAAGAGTAATCCTTAGTATAGATCTATTTTGACTTTAAGGAATAAAGGTAAGTTTTTTAGAAAGTTTATCTTAGGAGGTAGAACGAAACCTTCTATAACCCACAAAAGAAACCATGGCCCGTGAGCATCACATGCAAACACAAGTTACTCCCATGTTTGAAACACCACATCACATCGTCATAAGGGATAAAAACCACTAAGAAACCCATACTAAGTTCCCTAAAAGGGATGAATATCATATTTAATGATTGGGTTTATCTCCAAGGTCAAAAGGAAAATCAAAGTTAGGAAAGGGAAGTAGAATAGAAATTAAGGTAAGGCCATGACCTTTTACCCAATATTGAAAAAAGGTGAGAAACCATATATATCATGAAGGAAGTTCAAGAAATATTATTGATATAAGAAATATTAAATGAAAATCAAAGTTAGGAAGTTAGGAAAGGGAATTAGAATATAAATTAAGGAAAGACCATGACCTTTTACCCAATATTGAAGAAAGGCAAAGTTAGGAAAGGGAATTAGAATAGAAATTAAGGTAAGACTATAACATTTTACCAAATATTGAAAAAAGGTGAGAAACCATACATATCATGAAGGAAGTTCAAGAAATATTATGATAAGAAAAATTAAATTAAAATCAAAGTTAGGAAGCTAGGAAAGGGAATTAGAATAGAAATTTTAAGGTAAGACCATGACCTTTTACCCAATATAATGATTCGATTTATCTCCAAGGTCAAAAGGAAAATCAAAGTTAGGAAGGGAATTAGAATAGAAATTAAGGTAAGACGATGACCTTTTACCCAATATTGAAAAAGGGTGAGCAACCATATATATCATGAAGGAAGTTCAAGAAATATTATGATAAGAAATATTAAATGAAAATCAAAGTTAGGAAGTTAGGAAAGGGAATTAGAATAGAAATTAAGGTAAGACCATGAAATTTTACCCAATATTGAAAGAAGGTGAACCATATATATCATGAAGGAAGTTCAAGAAATATTAAATGAAAATCAAAGTTGGGAAGTTAGGAAAGGGAATTAGAATAGAAATTAAGGTAAGACCATGACCTTTAAACCAATATTAAATGAAGTTGACCAACCATAGATATCATGAAGGAAGTTAAAGAAATATTATGATAAGAAATATTAAATGAAAATCAAAATTAGAAAAGGGAATTAGAATAGAAATTAAGGTAAGACCATGACCTTTTACCTAAGAAATATTAAATGAAAATCAAAGTTTGGAAAGGGAATTAGAATAAAAATTAAGGTAAGACCATGACCTTTTACCCAATATTGTAGCAAATCACTTTTGGTTTCAATGGCTTGTTTATTTTCTAATGCGTTTTTATCAAATCACTTTTGGTTTTGAAGTATATTCTGGAATATTCTATAACCACTTATTAGGCCTATCAATATGTAATTAGAGCACAGTGAATATGAGAAGTTGATAAGTCTTTATATAGTTCTTCTATACAGTCGAATGCTTCTCTCTATCACCACGAGGTTATCAAGTTGTTCATTAGCTCGAAAGAATGTAAATCTAATGGTGAATCTCTTAGCCAGGAAGAGTTGTTGATTTTATAGAAAATAATAGAAGATATAACTACGCATTTTGATGAAAAAAGTGTTTTTAAAAGTGTTCCTGGCTTGGTTAAAATTTTAATTGGTCCTGAGCTTAATCAAGATAATGGGTTTTTAGTGGAAATGGATACATCATAGTCAATAATTAAATTAATTACTTATTTATTTTGGACTTTTCATGAAAACAAATAAACAATTTTTTTTTTTTTTAAGATAAAAAAAAACAAGAAAACAAGTCTATCATTATAGCTTATACTAAAATAACTGAAATTTACAACTTTCAAGTTTTGAGTTTTGAGTTTCTAAAATAACTGAAATTTACAACTTTCAATTTTTGAGTTTCTAATATATAGATTCTATAATCTATTTGATAAATTGGGCACATGACCTTGACTGCATACTACAAGTCTCTCACACATATTTTAACCTAAGAACTGTAACCACTTATTGCATACCAAACTAAAAACTTAAATTTTTTGTAAAATTTGGCAGTGATTTATATACAATGATCTTGGATTCTGATATCACTTATACTCTGAGCGATATTCCAGTGATGCGAGTTTGACAGTGATCTAAGGTGCAAGTTAAGTGATAAAATAACTTATAACAGTGATATATAAATACATCAGTACTATGGACAATAGTAATGTATGACAGTATGCCATTGATACTCGTAGTATGACTGATTTATGTAGTATGACTGATTTATATACAATGATCTTGGATTCTGATATCACTTATATTCTGAGCGATATTCCAGTGATCTGCGAGTTTGACAGTGATCTAAGGTGCAAGTTAAGTGATAAAATAACTTATAACAGTGATATATAAATACATCAGTACTATGGACAACAGTAATCTATGACAGTATTCCAATGATACTCGTAGCATGACAATGATGATGTGTACCTATGAGTATGTTATGTGGATGTCATGACAATAGATATTTATTGACAATAATATGGCAGAATTGACAATCATATACATGAATGATTGTGGCTTTGTTGCTATAACAATGGATATATTATAGATACATTATAACAACGGCTTTGTTGATGCATATCTTAAATGATATATATGGCAGTGACCTAGACAGTGATGGATGGATTGACCTGAAATTTATGTTTATGACAATATGGCCATGATGTATGACTTCATGAAAGTTATGATTTATGAACACTTCAGAAAACTATAGCTATCAACAATAGAAGGATATGAGTTGCTTACCTGGTGGTTCGCTTAACGTCACCGCAGATGATTAACAACAGAGCAACAACAACGCTAAAGAAATTCGATAAACTATAAGAAACACAAAAAAAAAAACGTAAATTATATCAGAAAATATAATTTACGATAATGATCAAACAATTCATTGCAAAAAACCATAACAATCATGTTGGGTGTGTGTTATATTCTTTCCATGACTAGCCCCACATGTTGTACGTTGCGTCGGGTGCAGCAGCCCCCCCTGTCGGGGTCCGGGGCAGCGCCCTGACGAATTTTTTTTTGGTGTGCGGTCCCACTCATAGGCGGACCCACCCATGTTTTGTGCATGAGTTTGCACATGGTTTTTTGGGGTACGATGGTTTTCGACCCCTGGTATTTTGTAGATCCGGTCAAGGGAACTACGGTTATGTTCTAATCCAGGGTTAATGGATTGGGGTTTATGTATTCTTTGGCATGTATATATGTGATTTGGGATCTAGGGGAAAATCTCTGTGTTTATCTGTTTTATGTTTTATGCTCTCGTTGTTGTTTATTTTCTGTTATAAGATTCGTGTGTAGATAATTTTTGTTCAGGGTTAAAAACTACATTTGGTATCAGAGTTGCTTTGGATTCAAAGGGACGCCTTTGCTGCTGAGGGTTTTTTTGCTCGGACCTGAGGTAGACCCTGTTCAGTGGGAGATCTGTGGGATCGATTCTTGCGGTGAAAGAAGATGGTGAGCGGTGGGAAGATAGAGATCGAGAAATTTAATGGTCAAAGCTTTGAGTTATGGAAGCTCAAGATGGAGGATCTGCTGGTGGATAAATATCAGTGGATCACGGTAGATCCAGGTACTAAACCAACGACAATGTCAGATGAAGACTGGAAGAAACTGGATTGGAAGGATAAGAGCACAATACAGTTGTGTGTCTTAGATTCAGTATTGTTGAATGTATTTGGGGAAGCTATGGCAAAGAATTTGTGGGAAAAGCTTGGGACTTTGTACAAATCTAAGTCTCTAGTGAATAAGTTGTTCCTGCGGAAAAATTTGTATAACCTGAGGATGAAGGATGGAGACTCGGTGACAGAGCATCTGAATTCCTTCAATACTGTGGTAAGTCAGCTGTCATCTGTTGATATTAAAATCTTAGATGAAGATAAATGCATCAATTTGTTGTGTTCTCTACCAGACTCATGGGACATTCTGGTTATTGCAATAGGTAGCAATACAACTACCTTGAATTTTGATGACATTGTCTCAGCCTTGCTGTCTGAGGAAATGAGACGAAGAAATATGGAGGGTCAAAATGGATATGCCTTATCTGTACGAGGAAGGTCCCAAAAATGAAACAAGAATAAGGTTTCGAGTGGGAGATCTAAATCTAGAGGGAGATCTAAATCTCTTGGAAAGTTTGTAAAGGTGTGCTGGAAATGCGGAAAGGAAGGACACTACAAAAAGGAATGCAGATCTAAAGCTCTTGAGAAAGGAAATGGATTTGATGATGCTCCTTCTGCAGAGGAAAAAATCACCTCGGATGAAGGTGGGGATGTGTATTTGGCTTCTTCTTCAAATACACATGTAGATCATGAGTCATGGTTGATTGACTCAGGTGCATCTTTTCACTTCACTCCCCATAGGGAGTGGTTCTGCGAGTATGAGAAATATGATGGTGGTGATGTCTTTCTAGGGGATGATAAAAAGGCCAGAATCGTCAGGCGTGGAAAGGTCAAGCTGAAGCTGCAAGGTGGAGGGATTAGAACAGTTCTTGGTGTTCTGCATATTCCTGCATTGGCCAGAAATCTAATTTCTATAAGCAAGATGGATGATACAGGTGTAAAAACAATGTTCGATAAAGATGCCCGCATGATGGTTTGGGGAGCACTGGTATTAATGCGGGGAGTTCAGATTTGAAATCTGTACAAGCTACAAGGTAGCACTGTTATTGATGGGTGTAATAGTTCTGTGGTTCCTGAAAGTGGAGTGGAAAGCCTAGCTATCTTTGGAGAAAAGACCGTGCTATGGCATCAAAGGCTTGGACATATTGGAGAGAAGGGCCTTCAGATACTACATAGAAATGGTATGGTAGAAGGTGTGTTTAATTTCTCTCTGGATTTTGATTTCTATGAACATTGTGTATATGGGAAGCAGAATCGGGTGAGTTTTCCTTTTGGGGCTAAGAGGGCGAACAAGATATTAGAACTTGTGCACAGTGATGTGTTTGGACCTGTGTCAGTTCCATCACTGGGAAATTCTGTGTACTATGTTTCATTCATAGATGACTTCTCAAGGAATACATGGATATATTTCTTGAGGAATAAATCTGAAGTCTTTGACAAATTTCAAGAATTTAAGGCACTGGTGGAAAACCAGATATAGAAGAAGATAAAGGCACTGAGGATAGATAATGGTGGGGAGTTCTACAAGAAGGAATTTGAAGAGTTCTGTAAGAAGTGTGGTATAGCACGGCAGAAGACTACTCCATACACACCTCAGCAAAATGGAGTTGTAGAAAGAATGAACAGAACACTGATGGAAAAGGCAAGAAGCATGCTCAGTGGTACCGGGTTAGGACAAGAATTCTGGGCAGAGGCAGTGGAGACTGCATGCTATCTGGTTAACAGATCACCTTCATCAGTGTTGGAGGATAAGACCCCACATGAGGTATGGACTGGTAAGAAACCTTTTCTTTCACATCTAAGGGTATTTGGATGTGATGCATATGTACATGTTCCAAAGGAGAAAAGGACCAAGTTGGATAATAAATCTGAAAGGTGCATCTTTATTGGGCATAAGGATGGTTTAAAGGGTTACAAGCTTTGGAACCCAAAAACAAGGAAGGTTGTGTACAGCCGAGATGTGGTGTTTAGAGAGGTGAAAGATGTTGTTACACATGAATTCCTACCAAAGGAACCTGAGAAGATAGAGTTTGAGCTAAAGGAGGATGAATCAGACTCTACAATAGAAGAAGATTCAGAAGAGGAAGAGCCACAAACCCCAGCTTTGAGAAGATCAGTTCGGGAAAGAAGGCAACCAAAAAGGTATAGTCCATCTGCTTTCTGTTCAGGTTTTTCCTTAACTATAACTGATGATGAACCCAGAACTGTCAGGGAGGCAGTAGATTCAGAGGATGGAAAACTCTGGAAGGAGGCCATGGTTGATGAAATGGCATCCCTGCACAAAAACGATGCATGGGATCTGGTGGAGTTGCCGGCTGGAAGGAAGCCCATTGGGAGCAAATGGGTGTTTAAGAAGAAGATGAATGTAGAAGGCAAGGTGGAGAAATACAAAGCTCGGTTGGTAGCGAAAGGTTATTCCCAGGTGCCGGGAATTGATTTTGGTGATATTTTTTCTCCTGTTGCCAAAGCTACTTCTATTAGATTACTTTTATCTGTTGTTGCTGCATTTGATTTTGAGATAGAACAGATGGATGTGAAGACAACATTTCTTCACAGGGATCTAGAAGAGGAGATCTACATGAAGCAACCTAAAGGCTTTATGGTGAAGGGTAAGAAAGAACTGGTATGCAAGTTGAAGAAGTCTTTGTATGGGTTAAAACAGTCACCAAGGATGTGGTATCAGAAATTTGATACCTATATACGGGGACTTGGCTTCACCAGAAGCAAGGAGGATCACCGTGTTTATTTTAAATTAATTGGTGACCGTGTTATTTATTTGGTCTTGTATGTGGATTATATGTTGTTGATTGGAAATGACAAAGAAATTATCCAAGATTTGAAGACCCAACTGTTCTCCAAATTCGACATGAAGGATCTGGGTGCTGCAAACTATATTTTGGGTATGGAAATTAAGAGAGATCGGGCAAAGAGGAAGCTCTGGTTAAACCAGAGGAAGTATGTCGAGACTATATTGCAGAGGTTCAATATGCAGGATAGTAAACCGGTGAGTGTTCCTATTCCTGTAGGTGCAAAGCTGTCTGCTGAACAATGTCCCAAGACACAAGAAGAAGAGGAGGATATGTCCCGTGTTCCATATGAAAGTGCAGTGGGTAGCCTGATGTATGCAATGGTCTGTACTAGACCAGACATTGCACATGTAGTGGGAGTATTGAGCAGGTTTATGTCAAACCCAGGGAAGGAGCATTGGACAGTAGTGAAGCGGGTTTTCAGATATTTATGTGGCACTAGTGATTATGGCTTGTGCTGCCAAGGAAGACCAGGATTGGAAAGAATGTTGGACATTAGTGGTTTTGTTGATGCAGACTGGGTTGGAGATCTGGACCAAAGAAGATCTACAAGTGGGTATGTGTTTAGCCTATTTGGAGGTGCAGTCAGTTGGATGAGTAAAAGACAGTCTGTAGTGGCGCTTTCAACTACAGAGGCAGAATACATATCAGCCACTCATGCAAGCAAGGAAGCAGTTTGGTTGCAGAGATTGTGTTCAAGTATGGGGTTGGTACAGCAAGCTATAAGGATAGACTGTGATAGCCAAAGTGAAATTTTCTTGGCTAAGAACCCTGCTTATCATTCAAAGATAAAGCACATTGATGTTCAATATCACTTTGTTAGAGATATGGTTGAGGCTAAAAGGGTGTTGCTGGTAAAGGTGGACACTTTGAAGAATGTTGCAGATGCATTGACGAAGTCTGTAAGCACTTAGAAGTTCTCTTGGTGTAGAGAAACAATGGGTGTTGAAGAATTCGCCAAATGACTAAGCTCTCCTGTGGCCCCCTGTGGAAAGAAAGCAACAAGTGGGAGAATGTTGGGTGTGTGTTATATTCTTTCCACGACTAGCCCCACATGCTGTACGTTGCACCGGGCGCAGCAGGGGGGTCACAGGGGGGGCAGTAGCCCCCCCTGTCGAGGTTTGGGGTAGCGCCCCAGCGAAATTTTTTTTGGTATGCGGTCCCACTCATAGGCAGACCCACCCATGTTTTGTGCATGCGTTTGCACATGGTTTTTTGGGGTATGATGGTTTTCGACCCCTAGTATTTTGTAGATCCGGTCAAGGGAACTACGGTTATGTTCTAATCCAGGGTTAATGGATTGGGATTTATGTATGCTTCGACATGTATATATATGTGTTGTAGCACTAAAAGGAATATAATGAAAAATCAAGTTGGTCGTCCCGATTTGGGATCCAGGGGAAAATCTCTGTGTTTATCTGTTTTATGTTTTATGCTCCCGTTGTTGTTTATTTTCTGTTATAATATTCGTGTGTAGATAATTTCTGTTCAGGGTTAAAACCTACAGATCAACAACAGAAAGAGCTTCTTACCTGGTGATTTTCTTAACGTCGCCGCAGATGTTCAGCAATAGAGCAGAAGTAGCGCCAGAGCAGCAGCAGTGCCACAGCAATTCAACGAACTATTAGCAACAGAGCAGAAGAAACAAAGACGCGCAAAAACAAAAACATTCACCGCAGATCATCAGCAACAGAGCAGAAGCAGCGCCAGAGCAGCAGCAATGCCGCAGCAATTCAACGAACTATCAGTAACATAGCAGAAGAAACTGAGAAGCACGAAAAGAAAAACATTCACGGGTGATATATTTATAAACAATAGTCTGGCCGAACTATTTTAAAAGTTCGGCCGAACTATTGTTGCTGGTTTTCCCATCTCCGCAAAAATTCTATTTGCCCACTCCTTCAGTGTGCCATCAATCTAAACGGTAGAACGAGTTCAGCTGAAATTTCTCATAAAGTTCGGCTGAACTATTGCCCAAATTTTTTTCTGCCCCAGATTCTCACAAAAATATAGCCCAACTTCACATTTTCACCCTGTTGTCATGAGGAGATTTTGTATTTTTCATGTCAATTACCTTTTATAACTCTAGGAGGTTCTTAATATTGCCTTTGTTTTTAATAAATGGAACTCAATTATATATTTAAAATTATGATTAGGTAAGAGAATTTTAGGATTATACCTTTTTTTTCCAAGTTGAAAATGTGAATGTTTATTTACCTAAATTTGGCTCCCATGTTCAATACCTCCCCATGGGGTTTGAAGAGAAGAGGTAATGGAAAATCAACGACATATAAAAAAAATAATCTATACATCAAAATATCAGTTCTTTGGCATTCAATTCTTTATTCATAAAGTTCTTTTAATTAGTAGGCAGTAAAATAATTTTGTAATAAAAAAATAGGAGAAAACATATTCGCAATATAATTTATTTGAATAAACAGATGTGCGTAAAATAGTTTAATAAGGAACTGGATTTTTAATTATAAAATATAAAAATATAACTTAAAATTGTGAAATTACTTTGTATTTTTTGTTTCTTATGTATATAGAGAAATAATAAACCAAGTTTGGAGTTAAGAAAATAAGCCATAACATAAAGAACAATATATCCTTCCAAAAATGTCTCCATATTAAAATGGCATTCACTTTCTTGTATACCAAGACTATTGTTATTCATATACAATATAAAATTTATGACAAGCATGAAATTAACGCTCGAATATGTAGATGAACTTGGAGTAAACTCTATTTCTCTTAATAAATTTTTTCTTTATTTACATATATGCTAGATAGATTGTACTTGAATGTATTTAAATATCTTATTTGAGTTACATGCTCATTTCATACTTGTTTCAGAGGATTATTAATCACCAAAGGATTTTCACCCCCAATTTCCTATTTCAATGTCTATAACAAATATATGTGAACATATTAAGTTACTTTATATATATATTTTCACCCACAATTTCCTATTTCAATATCTATAACAAAATTTTCTGGTTGATAACTCTTATCATCAATATCTTTGAAATCTCCACGACATGCGTCCATGGAGGAAAAAAATGCCTTTCATTCCTTCACAATGGCTCCTTCTCTGCAACAACTTATTTATTCTAGGCTAATCTTTCCTATGCTATTTCCTTATGACATTTATTTTGCAACATGTGGTGCAATTTCTAGTTTACAGTATCTTATAACACGACCAACATTTTAGCCATATTTCCGTGTCATTAATTGGTTTTCTCGTGTGATCATTTAGTACTATATTTTGTTGTATATTTGGTCATTAATTGTGACAATTAATGACGAAATCAATGATTAAATCAATGAAAAAATCAATAACTAAATTAATGAAAATCAATACTTAAATCAATAAAAAAATGACTAAATCAATGACCAAGTTAATGACCAAATATACTACTAGACAACAAAATTGAGACAACCAATTAATGACTAAGCTAAAAATGACTAAAAGTTGGCCGCGTTATGAGATACTGTAAATTAGCTACTATTGGTCACCCACCGAAAAATAATCATTTATATGAAAATTTTAGTCACTTTTTTAGTAACTTATTCATCATTTTGTATTAGTGCTTTAAAGATATATCCATGAGCTACCGACAATGGCAGCTAATTAATCTAGTGGTAGCTCAGTCTTTGAATTGGAATCTGATTCAATTTTAACCAGCTCCATGGGCAACGTTAATAATATGAGCCAAGGTTTTATGAATATCATTCGTTGTTGGAATAATTAATAACATAATGGTGCACGCTTAAGTGATAGAATAAAGGAAGGTGATAATTTTGACCAGGGCCTCGTGGGAACCTAAAATAGTGATGTGTGCCTAAATGAAGATAAGAACTTGAGACATGGTAATAAGAATGTTTCAAGAGAAATGTTGTTCTCCCAACATTTGGCTTTGGAGGTAGGCAGCAAGCAAGAAAGCTACTAGGGTTACGGGAACAACAAAAACCTAATAAATGGTCGCTTTAATGGTGGTACAAATGTTAATTTGTGCCATAGCCACATTGAAACCAAGAATAAAGGGTTTTTAATCTATCTTCAGTGGAGTTACATCAAGAAACCTCCATAATTCTCAGTAAGGGTTTAGGATTTGTCGTTTCCCTAAGGACATTCTGAAAGAGAGCATTATCTGCAGCATTGAGGAAGGGATTCAAATTTTAGATTTGGATTAAAAAGAAGAATTAATAAAAGAATGCTCCCTTATATTGAGGAAAGCAAGAAACCCTAGGAGCAACCTAAGCAAAGAAAAACTTGTTTCTCATAGAACCCTCTGCAACAATGACAAGATTGTGGCCCTAAAGGCGGAAAAGGACGGGGTTGTTGTTGTTTTAGATAACGTTGATTATGTAAGAAAAATGGAGGATAATCTAGATTGTAGTAGCTATAAGAAACTTAAATACAACCCCATGCCCAGGTCTAAGAGAAGTCAATAAGGCAATTATGAAATCTGATCTGGATGATAAGATAAAGAAGAAATTGACCCCTTCTTGTGAGGTCATTCCCAGAATATATGGGTTACCTAAGATTCATAAAGAGGGCATTACCCTTAGACTGATTTTCAATACCATAGGATCCACTACCTATGAATTGGCGAAATATGTTTCCAAGATTCTCAAACCCGTTTTTGGAATCACTGACTCCTACATAAAGGACTCCAATTATTTTGTTAAGCTTATTAAAGATGATATATTGGAGGAGAGCGACATCTTGGTAAGTTTTGATATTGTGTCATTATTTAGCAAGATTCCTTTAGATGAGGTGGTTCGGGTCATTAAAGAAGTTACCGATCTAGAAATAGCTAAGCTTGTAGAGATTTTCTTACGATACACTTTTTTCAGCTTCCAAGGAGAATATTACGAGCAGATATCAGGTGTCGCAATGGGATAACCTCTCTCACCTATTGTCGCCAACTTATATATGGAGCACTTTGAGAAGAAGGCACTTGCCTCCTCTCCCTTAAAACCACCTTGGTGGAAAATATTTGTGGACAAAACCAACATAAAATGGACTCATGGGAAGGAAAATATTGAGAGATTTTTAAATCAACTTAGCTTAATTTCCTCAGAAATTAAGTTTACTATGGCGGTTGAAGAAGATAGGAGAATTCTTTTTTTAGATGTCCTTGTTACTAGGAAAGATGATGGAACATTAAGGCGTCAGGTGTTTTGAAATAAGACTCATACTGACAGCTATATTCATGCTGAGTATTACCATCATCTGGCTCAAAATTTTGGGGTCTTTAATACTCTGCCTGTGACAACCCTGAGGATATCTGATACGGAGCACCTTAAAGAGGAACTCAATCACTTAACGTCTTTATTTAGGGGTATAGGTTATAAAGAGAAGGATATCAGAAAACCCATAAATAGAGCTAAGGGTTTCTTCATGTATGAGAAGCACAAGGGACTTCAGGGAAATTTTGGTAGGGTTTTCTTACCATATATCAATGGTGTTACTCATAATATCGCCAAGGTTATGAGGAGGAAGGACATATTCACGTGATTTTCAGCAACAGGAACAATAAGACAAAGAATGTGGTCATTTAAGGATAATATAAGTCATGAACAACTCAAAGGAGTTTACAAGATTGACTGTTAATGTGGGAAAAGTTATATTGGGGAAACTGGGTATTTGCTGCAATGACGACTTAAAGAGCATGGCACTGATATTAAGAATGAAATATCTCACATCTCAGCCCTTGCTGAACACTCTGTGAAAAATAAACATCATATGCATTTCGAGGATGCCAAAATCATTTCCAGAGAGGAACACTATCGGAGAAGGAAAATTAGAGAGGCACTTGAGATTATAAAACATCCTCATAACCTCAACAGGGATGGAGGTTGTCAAATCAGTGACAGTTGGCGACCTCTAATTCGACAAATTTGTTCCTCTAGTTTGTCAGCCCCCGAGGTATAGCACCTCAGGTTTGTTTTTCTCTCCTGTTATATTTAAGGGTTTAGGCGTTTTTAGAACTAGCTTTAAAAATAAAATTAGAAATTAATAATAATAGTAATAATAATAATAATTTAAATATTTACTTTTAATAATTATCCCTATTAATTAATTAAGAAATTATAACTATTATTAGTATGTAATGTTTTAAAGAACTAAATTATAAATTAATTAGTAGTTATTATAACATATTGATATAAACAAATTCTCTTTACCTAATAAAGTATAAATAAATAATTATTTTAATTATTATTAATATTTATTTATTGTAGATAAATAAATGTTAATATGAATTAGTAAATAATTAATTTATTTTTATTTGTATTATTTTTTATTAAATTTCTATTTTACTAGTTAATCCAAAATCAACTCAATATAGTAATTAATTAATTAATTCTAATATAATTAAAAACATTTAATCAAAAATGAAATAAAATAAGCGTATTAATTAAAAAAATTTAGTTAAAAGTTAAAAAAAAATTAATAAAAAATTAAATAAAATAGTTATTAAATAATTAATAAATTAATAAATTTATTAAAAAATTGTTGTTGGCTATTTTTAATTTCTCATTTCTCTATTAATTTCAGCCTAATTCCTTCTTTCATTCCTTCATTCATCATCCTGTCCTGAAGATGGATCCCCATTGGGATTCGAAACGTCGACAAATTTTCTATAACATTGTGCAAAATCTGGAGACCTTTTCAATAATTGATAACCACATGAGCTTGAAAACTAGGGAAACACTTTTATAAGTCTTTCTGAAAACCTTTGAAATGAAATTATAAGAATTCACTTTATGAGGAGCCCTTTTTAATTTTATAAAAATCAAACCATAATTTTTTTTTTTTTCAAAAAGAGATATCATGTATTACTATAACCTTCATGTGAATTTAAAAAAGTATTCCCACCAATAATACTTGACCTTTTAATGAATGTTCCACCTTTCACTTTTGGCTTTTATGATGAGTAACATGGATCGTATGAAGGAGAGCCTGCATACTAACACCTTCCATGATAACAGATGTCGCGTTAATGCTTTAACGCCCCTACTTAGACCTCTCACTCACATGCATGTAGACAGTGTGAAGTTTGCGACTTGTAACGTGGCTCGCCTCGACGATCTCATGTGTTATAATGCCCCGAATATCACTTGAAGGGTGTGTTATAGATTTAATCAAGAGAAAAATATTTCTCTCTTCTCTCTCATGGATTTTTCTTGATCTTCTCTCCCCTAGCTCTTTCTAAACTCACTCTGATACCAATTTTTGGAAAGGTAGAGGAGGAAATGCACAAAGTTTAAAACAAAATTTCACACACACAATAATAGAAACTGCGACTTTTCAATTGATCATACAAACTTGATGATTACTCTAAACCAAACATGGGGTATTTATGCTTTTCAGCTAGTGAGTCACTTAAAATAAATCCAACATGCACACATAATCTAAATTATACTTTTCCCAAAATATTAATTAACTCGAACTCACTCAACTTGACTCAGTTACTTGACTCTCCAAATTTAGCCAACCCTTTCATGTGGGAATAAATACAATTTCCAACGCTTCCTCTTAATTATGACCGCATGACTCAACATAAGTCAAACATGAGTCAACATGACTTAATTATGCCTGCTATAATTATAATAGAAATTAACTCAATTATCAATCAAGCATCCTTGTTGGTATATATGTTAGTGAGGCTTACAATGACTCAAAATTTTACAATTTTGCATTTTTTTTTTCGTTTCTTCTAGATTCTATATCCTCAAAATTGCCTGATTCTCTATTGCGTGTTCTTACTGTAGGATCCATATTTATTTACTTATTTTTGTTGGAATATTTCTTTAGATTTTACTCTTGAATTTGATCTGAGTCAATGTTCTACAACTTCCTCTTCAAGGATTCTTTCACTCATGGATTGTTTCCATAACTCTTCTTCTTCAAACTATGTTCTTTGCTCTGCTTCTTGCGGTTCATATCCCCGACTTTCTTTATGCCATATTTCTTGATAGCATAATCATATCTCTTGTTGAATCCATTTCTGAAAAATGGTTTTAAGGAATTCTTTTGTTTTTAAAAGCTTCCATATGATTCTCTTCACTCTCATCATCCAGTACTATTGTTTTTATCCTGTACTTGCACACTCAACATCAATGTTCACCATTTCATTCAATTTTTTTTATTCTAGGTGTTGCTTTAAGACTCACATCACTTTTTTCAATTGGTTTCTGAATCCATTCTTCAATTAGCTTCAAATTTGCATGAAACTTATTAGAAATTTTATTTTCAACTTTTGCGCCCATGCTATTCTGAACACCTACATATTCGAAACTAATGTTAAAAACATATTTGTTATGTTATTTAGTAAGAGCTTCCTTCTCTACCTCTACCTTCTATGGATTCTTTTTGTTTTGTCATTGCATCATAATTTTGAATTTCTACTCTTTTACCAACCTCTACGAGTGTAAACATGTTGTCTTCCACTTGGCTTCCAGACACAACTGAGATTCTCACACCAAATAAAAACATATCAATAAGATATTTATGTTGAATCATGTGAAACCACTCATAATTAGTTAAATGTTCTTCATCAAAGTTAACATCAACATAATTTTAATCCACTCTATTGTGGGATATCCGAGCTTCCATGCGCTCACTAAAAAATTACACTTCACCAACAAACTCAACTTCACCAAATCCATCAACTATGACTAGATTCACCAATTCACATATCACTTTGTAGTCATCATCCACATGTGTTTCATCATAGTGGGATTCACCATCATATGCACCTTCCACCTTACATTGGGGTCCTTGAGCATTTATATGCTCTTGGCCTGCTTTAATTACATAGTATTCAACTTCTCCCTCTGCAATATTTGTTGCATCTTCTTCATCCATATGCATGTTTGCATAATGGGTTTCAATTTTATAGTCTTCACGACCATCATCCATTTTTGAGTGAGATTCTCCAAGCTTTGTTGTCCTCTCTGAGTCTTTCTCATCTGCTCTCAGATATGTGATGGACTCAAAAAATTATGACACATCTTCTTGTTGCATCTCACTCCACCTTGCATCAAATTGTGTGTGCTTCCAGGATCTTCCATTCTTCCTTGGAAGTTGTAGCTTTTTCTATCTTGCACAAAAAATTATCATCCAATGCTTTTTTTATAAAATTTAATGATAAGACATCACAAAATTCACCATATAGGTTATTAGACTCGTACCTAGTTAACTCTTTACCTTGAAGAAAAGTTAGCATATTGATAACCCAATGATCGAAATATTTACCAGTAAACATAGAAGGTGGTTGAAAATCAAAGCTACACCCATCACCCTCGATTTCTTCTTTGTCTTCTGCTAGATTTATCAGTTCCTCGGCTGCGAGATGAACCTATATAAGCATGGAAACGATCTTTACCTCTTATTTTCGATTCCTTTTATTAATCTTCTTCAGTCGTGCTTTGTGACCCGTGACTAGTATCTTTCATTTGTCTTATATTTGCTTTCATAATTTCATGATGCTATATAATATATTTCCTTCAAAAAATAAATATAATTTTCAATATGTGCCCATGTAAGGCATAATCTTCAACCAAAAAATCATCATTCCTGACAAAAAAATTAAATATTTTTTTAGATCAATGAACTTTGCAAAGCCCTAAACTCTTGTTCAATAAACCCCCCCCCCCCCCCACCCTTTTTTTAAATACCATGCACCTTTGGATTTTTAGTTTTATTAAAAAAAAATAGTTAAATACAACTTCATTTCAAACTTCACCCCTTTTTATAAACATTTTCCCTTTGATACACCTTTATAAGATTTTCTATAAACATTTGAAATAAAATGATAAGAATTCACTTTATGAAGAGCCCCTTTTAATTTATAAAACTTAAACCATAAATTTTTATTTTATTTTATTTTGAGACAGAGATGTCACGTATTAATATAACCTTCACAGGACTTTTAAAAATTATGCCTACCAATAATACTTGACCTTTTAATGAATGTTTCACCTTTCATTTTTGGATTTTATGAGGAGTAACGAGGCTTGAATGAAGGAGAGCATGCATACTAAAGCCTGTTATGATAACAAAGGGTGTGTTAATGGTTTAAAACCACTTCTTAGACCTCTCACTCTCGTGCATGCAACAGATGTTAAGTTTGCAACTTGTAATGTGGGTTGCCACAGTGCTCTCCTAAGTTATGATGCCCTGACTATCACTTGCATGGTGTGTTATAGATTTAATAAAGAGAAAAAATGTTTCTCTCTTCTCTCTCATGGATTGTTGTTGATCTGCTCTCCCCTGGCTCTTTGTGTTGGAGATGGGATCCCCTCGAAGAAAGAAACAAGGAAAGACTCCACAGAACAAGGAGGGAAACACATAGTCTATTTTGAGTCATAGGGGCTTTGGGGTGGGTCAAATCCTCTTATTATGTAATGGGATGTGATATTTTTTGAACGTTAGACTCTGCCCATGGTTTTGGACCATGGCATTGTAAATGAAAAATATATATAAGGAGGTTAGATAGAAGTCGTAGGTAGTCAAGTAGAGGTTAATGAAATGCATTTGGATGTAAGACTATTCTGAGTCAAAATTTGTGTTTTTGGTTAGAGGAAAAGCTCCTATAGTTGTGTGCACACAAAACTTAGGAAGTCTACAGTTGTGTCTGTAGGCCCCTACAGATGTGTGCACGGGGTGAAACTATATGTATGAGAAGGATATGGCTATTAATGAAAGAATTGTTGACAAGATATGAGTTATATTGATGTGTTTTCTTTTCTTTTACTATTTATTACTCTCTATGACGAGTAAGGATTTTGATCTATAATTGAATATCATAGTCTTGTTTATGGTTACTTACTTTGTTAATTCATGACTGAGTAAGATCGCACAATCTATAGTAAGTTCAATAGATATGTTAAACAACATCTATAGTATTGATAGATCTGATCTCTGAAGAGTTGATAAGAAGGAAAATCCCTACAACCACAATCCTAGATCACTCTAGATATAGAAACCTGGTTCTAGCATCACCCTACATTTCCTCAAGTGAGACTTCAGTCTACGCAAGTAGGTCATTGCCAAAAGGGCTGGTAATAGTGGGTTTTTTTGGAATGCACAGTCACTTCAAACCTGGGTCTAGGCGCCATCAGTCCAACAAATGGTTTCATTTTCAGGACCGAGATCTGACTGAGGGATAGCAAGATGTGGAATCCATCTAATCAAGGGATCAAAGATTGGGTAAGCCTTGAAGAACATGATTTTGTTGTGTAAGAAAATTAAAACCTGTGCATATCTACAAAACATTTGGTTACATAAGTATATCTATACAGATCAATACAAGATAATTTTCATGTCATTTTTTGGTGATATATATGAATGGCTCTAAAGACTAGTTACGCAGATGGGTTGGTTCAATAATAAGCTAATTGTGTGGACCCAAAATTTGATTGAGAAGCTGAAAAAAATGATAACACGATTGTGAGAGTTGTTGATTATTTGATAGGCAGTATCCTTGGAGGGTTTATCACTGACTTCGCAATCGATACTTTTGTGTCTTATAGAAAATAAGACCATAAGTTCTTCAACGACCTTAGAGGTAAGTACCTGAATTCATTGAAGATATGGATTAGAATTCTATTCTGTGAAAAGGGTGTACTACGGATGCATTTAGATTGATGTGTGAAGAAACAGAACCTGGTGCTACACGAAGCGATAAAAGGTTTAGGACCAGTTGGGGAACATACGATGAAAAGGAATATACTATGTTTTTTGGGTTTGGAGAAAGAGAAAGCAACCCTGCTACCCAAAGAAGTCTAGGATCTGATAGTCAGCAGAGAACTACGGAGATACCCTAGCCTTCCAACCTTGTCATCACTCCATTCCATTTTGTTACTCCACCTCCACCTCCCTCATTCACCATGGCCCAACCCCTGAATATTCCTTCGTTCAAGGGAACAAATGATCTTGAACAATTCTGGTTTATGGTAGAAGAAATATGGTGTTCGCAGAATGTTACTGATGAAAAAAGAAGATATCGCAGTTGGTTACCATGATGAAATATAGAGAATTGTTTTGGTACATGAAATATGTTACGACAAATGAAAATTCTTGTTTGGTTGAGTCAAAGACCGTGCTGCAAGATAGAGGATTATCTTGGTAAATGTAATATGTTATGATGCATACAAATTCTCTTTGGCCGATACAAATACCGCATTGAACGCGGAATTCGAGAAACCAAATTCGTAGTCTCAGTGTATCACGGAGATCAAGGATATTAAGGATCTAGCTACTGAGACCATATGGGAGGTAGATCAACGATTTAAGATGCTCTTGAGCTAAATTAGTTTCAAGATTCTCAATGAAAACCATAGGGAATGGTTCATTGCTGCACTGTTTCCTCATCTCAGATTTTCATTGTCACAATAGAAGGTTGCTACTTAGGCTAAAGCATTGGAGACAACGACGAAGATGGAAACTTCACCCATAGTCAATACAAGCATAGGGGTGCAATAGATACAAACTCAGTTGGTGAGCCTACATATGGAGCTCTAGGATCTAAAGAAGGGAAAGGAGGTTCACTTTGATATAAGGTTGGAAGTATGGTGTATCAAGTGTAAAGCAGAGGGTCACTATAAAGAGAAATGCCATGTTTATAGAGAATATTTGAATGCTCAGATGTCGAGTCTAGGGCATACTCCAATCTCAATCTGTTGAAATATGTTTTTTTTCAAAAGAAAAAATGTCTCACTATATTTTCAAATAGAAATTTTTGAAGGATAATATCTATTGATTGGTTTCTATTGTGTTTTCAAGTTCTGATACCATGTAGAAATTAATATAAATTTTCTACTACTGATGAATTCGAACTAAAAACAAGAGATTACAAATTTCCTCTATAATTTTGTAGAATGGAGATAACAATTTAGAAACACATGCAATGACATGCAACCATCAAAACCATAAGAACACAATGATTTTATAGGGAATACCAACTAGGAAAAACCCCTCCGTTACTTTTCTTTAATGAGATGGGAATGAGAAACCATTACAATGGCTTGCTTCAACTATGAAGCACACCATGCACCGTAAACCAATTCTCCTATTGACTGTCTTTCTCTGGCCAACACTTAGCCAAATCAAGCCTCCATATTCCTCTTATTTACTTACACAATTTAGGAGAAATTGAGCTCCTAAATAATAGGGGAATTCCCTATTTCCATGTGTAATTCCAAGGTAATTGATCACTTGCTTAATTACCAAGCATGTACACTCAACTATTATACAATTGGTAATTACAATGTGCCTTTTCCTCCACTTGAGCTAGGAAATTTGAATTCCATGCATGTCTGGGATAATTTTAGTTGATTAACTAGTTTAACTGAGAGATAAGTGAGTTAACACCAGTTCTACTACTCAAATGGCATTAAAATGACTCAATTAATGACTTGAGCTCAGTTAACTAAGTTCAACTGAAAATAATTGAACTATATTTTTAAATTTTAGCAATCACTACATGCAAAAATCTACTTGAAACCTACAAACTCGAATTAGTTGATCTAAATAGGAGACAAGACCATGTCAGACAAGTTAACTGCGATCCAAGTCATCTTGCTAATGTGGAAAATAGAATTACTCAATTTGAATAAGGAACAACTAAAATTGAGCCTTTCTTGCTAGAATTTCTAATAGACGGGGTTCCAAATTCCGTGAAGGACTCATTTTCCATGGAGAATAGTATGTGCACTCCACTGGCCAGTCAAAACATGGGAGAGTGTGTGAAAAAACACTTGAAAAACTATATCTCCTCCTTAGGTCCCTTTTTTTTTGGAAAACATATGAATGTCATCAATAGCATGCATCCCAACATCCCCATAGCAAGCAACAAGAGATGTTAGTAGCTATAATTCCCTACAACGTTTGATAAAAAATGTTAGGCTAATGTCATTAATTTCCCCAGGATGATGGTTGGAGTGTCCATATGGTCCATCAAATATCTAATGTGCTTCTTCAGTCATGACTCATACTTAAACCATGAGTAACTAGTCACTAGATCCCTCCATTTTTCCTCTATAATAGAAGTAGTGTTCAATTAAGTCACATTTGGAGTATAACTATTCAACTTAATTTGGATGCACAAATGGTGCTAGTAGAGAATCATTGAACATTTCCTTTATATATATAAGCCTATTTTACTTGATGTTTGCACTATATTTGGGCGCTAAAAGGCACCACAGTTAGCCATGGTCAATCATGGTCAACCATGTAAGTTTTGTTACATTACAAGACTTTGTTTTAGTAGATTTATAATATTAGGGATATTTAATATTGAGTTTATAATATTAAACTTTAATATTGGGTTTATAGTTTATAATATTGTGTTTAATTTTAATGTTAATATTAGATTTATTTTATAATATTGATATTAGGTTTGTAACATTAGGTTAATATTATTTTTAATATTATGGTCAATTATGGTCAACCATGGCCAACCATGGTTCAATGTCAAATTGTGACAAAGCTTGTCTCAATATTAAAATCAACCATGGTAAACCATTATCAATCATGGTTGCTGATGCTAAACCATGGTCAATCATGGTCAACAATGATCAACCATGGTCAACCATTGTTAAGCATGGTCAACCATGGTTTATAATAAAAATCTCTTGGGTATTTAATACTAATCCCTTGGCTTTATCAATAATATTAATCCCATGGTCAACCCTGTTTATTTTAAGGTTCATAATATTTCTATTAGGGTTTATATACCTTTGGTTTATAATATTAATCCCTTGGGTTTAATATTATTCTCTTGGGTTTATAATCACTTGGGTTTTTATAATTAATCCCTTGGGTTTGTAATATAAATTCCTTGTGTTTATTAATCTAAGAGTTCATATTCCTAGGGTGTAATATTATTCATAGGGTTTATAATATTAATCCTATGGTTTAATATAAATCCCTTGGGTTCATAGTCATTGTCAAACCATGATCCAATGCCACATTGTGAAAAATATTGTCTCAATATGAAAATAAACCAATATCATCCATGTTCCAATGTCAAATTGAGACAAATGTTGTCTCAATATGAAAATTAACCAAGGTCCAACATCACATTGTGACAAAGATTGTCTCAATATGAAAATCAACCATGGGAAACCATTGTCAACCATCGTCAACCATGGTCAATCATGGTCAACCATGTTTCAATGTCAAATTGTGACAAATATTGCCTCAATATTGAAATCAACCATTGTAAACCATGTTACAACATTGCATTGTGACAAATATTCTCTCAATATGAAAATCAACCATGGTAAACCATGGTCAACCATGTTTATTTTATGGTTTGTAGTATTTATCTTAAATTTTATATACCTAGGGTGTATAATATTAATCCATTGGATTCAATATTATTCCATTGGGTTTATAATCCATCTAGTTTTTAGTATTAATCCCTTGGGTTTTTTATTCCATTTTGTTTATAATATCAATATGTTGGGTTTATTAATATAAGGGTTCATATTCCTAGGGTGTAATATTATTCATAGGGTTTGTGATATTAATCCTTGGATCTAATATAAATCCCTTGGGTTCATAATCATGGTCAACCATGGTCTTACATCACATTATGACAAATATTTTCTCAATATGAAAATCAACCATGGTCCAATGCCTCATTGTGACAAATATTGTCTTGATATGAAAAATAATCATGCTCAACCATGGTCAACCATGGTACAACGTCACATTGTAACAAATATTGTATCAATATGAAAATAAACCATGGTCAACCATGTTTATTTTAGGGTTTATAATATTTATCTTAGGGTTTATATACCTTGGGTTTCCAATATTAATCCCTTGGGTTTATTAGTCTCTTGGGTTTATAATATTAGTCCTCGAGTTTATTATAAATCCCTTTGATTTATAATCATGGTCAACCATGGATCAATGTCACATTGTGACAAAGATTGTCTCACTACGAAAAATAAATCATGGAAAACCATGGTTAACGATGGTCCAACGTCGCATTGTGAAAAATATTGTATCAATATGAAAATCAGCCATGGTCAACCATGTTTATTTTAGTGTTTATAGTATTTAACTTAGGGTTTAAATACTTTGAGTTTTTATTATTAATCCCTTGGGTTTATAATATCAATTTCTTGAGTTTATTAATATAAAGGTTCATATTCCTAGAGTATAATAATATTCATAGGGTTTATAATATTAATCATAAGGTTTAATATAAATCCATTGGGCTTATAATCATGGTCAGCCATGGTAAAACATGGTCCAATGTCACATTATGAAAAATATTGTCTCAGTATGAAAATCAACTATTGTCAACCATGGTCAACAATGGTCCAACTTCGCATTGTGATAAAAATGGTCTCAATATGAAAATAAACCATGGTCCAACTTCACATTGTGACAAATATTATATCAATATGAAAATCGAGCATGGTCAGCCATTGTCAAATACCGTCAACCATGGTCTAATGTCACATTTTGACAAAGATTGTCTCAATATGAAAATCAACCATGGTCAACCATAGTCCAATGACACATTGTGAGAAAGATTGTCTAAATATGAAAATCAACCATGGTAAAACATGGTCGACCATGTTTATTTTAGGGTTTATAGTATTTATCCTAGGGTTTATATACCTAGGGTTTATAATATTAATCTCTTGGGTTTAATATTATTCCCTTGGGTTTTCAGTATTATTCCCTTGGGTTTATAATAACAAGCATAGATCCATCTTAAGTACAGATGTAACATGAGACGAGAGGGATGAAATTTCTTCATGTGCAAAATAAAATGTGTAATTTTTAATTGTTTAAACAATGTGTTTTGAATACTATATAGAGTATATATAGGACTAAATTAAAATACATCAATCATTTTATTAGAGAAAATTAAAATGAATTTTTTATTGTTAATGTATTTTAAGTATATGTCAATATTAATTAATATTATATTGATAACCCACATTAAATATTTTATTATATACAACATTAAAATATTTTATTTTAGAAAATTTGTTTCTATTGATAGATATATATGAGGTTGACATCGACATAAATTAATTAACATAGATATTAAAATAGTTTATTTAAATCTCTTGTTGAAATATTTTTGAAAAGTATAAGGTCTAAACATCTTACTCACACATTTTTTTTTTACTTCTAATTAATTTACAACATATTAATTTTATTATTATTATTTTGTAACTAGGAGAATCAACAACTACAACAGTATCGTACTCGCGTGACACGAGGTCGAATCCATCTGTTTACCCCTATAAACCTAGGAGGAACCACCACGCCCGCCATAATGTCCCTTGGGCTATACGAGACTCAAAATCGTGACCTGCACAGTGGCACGAAGACATTAGAAAGAGTCCACTGGCCACGAGCCCAAACCCCGACGAGCTTTATTATTATTATTATTATTATTATTTTAAATGGAAAAACGGACATAGTTAGACATCGCCTCATAGTGGGTTGTAGAATGAGCCTCTTGGCTCAACAATCTGTTGGGTTTATTGATCTAAGGGTTCATATTACCGGGGTGTAATATTATTCATAGGGTTTATGATGTTAATTTGTAGGTTTAATATAAATCCCTTGGGTTTGTAATCATGGTAAATCATGGTTCAATGTCACATTGTGACAAATATTTTCTCAATATGAAAATCAGTTATGGTTCAATGTGTCACATTGTGACAGCTATTGTCTTGATATCAAAATCAATCATCCTCAACCATGGTGAACCATGGTCAAACGTCACGTTGTGATTGTGACAAATATTGTCTTAATAAGAAAATGAACCATGGTTAACCATTGTCAACCATGTTTATTTTAAGTTTTATAATATTTATCTTAGGGTTTATACACCATGGGTTTATAATATTAATCCATTGGGTTTATAATACCTTTGGGTTCTAGAATTAATCCTTTGGATTTATAATACCTTTGGGTTCTAGAATTAATCCCTTGGATTTATTCTTCCCTTGGGTTTATTAATCTAAGGGTTCATATTCCTATGGTATAAAATGATTCATAAGGTTAATAATATTAATCCTAGTGTTTAATATAAATCCCTTGGGATTATAATGATGCTCAACCATTCTCAACCATTGTCCAATGTCAAATTATGAAAAATATTCTCTCAATATGGAAATCAACCATGGTCCAACGTCACACTATGAAAAATATTTTCTTAATATGAAAATCAAACATGGTCAAGTGTTGCATTGTGAAAAATTGTCTTCATTTGAAAATCAATCATGCTCAACCAGGGTCAACCATGGTCTAGTGTTGCATTGTGACAAAGATTATCTTAATATGAAAATGAACCATGGTCAACCATGTTTATTTTAGGGTTTATAATATTTATCTTGGGTTTATATACCTTGGGGTTATAATTAATCCCTTGGGTTTAATGTTATTCCATTGGGTCTATAATACCTTGGGGTTTGAGAGCTCGTGGGGCTTGGCCTAGTGGTCAGCGAACATTCTGTTAAGGCATTCATGCTGTTAAGTAGGTCACATGTTCAATCCCTGACCTCGGTCGATCACCCAAGAGGTGTGCATGCGGGCCTTTGCGTTCTCCCCTAGAGTATATAGTGGTAGGTAGGGGGATTTGACCCCATTTTACACGGGTACGATACCTCTACCATTGCCGATTCCTCTAGTTACAAAAAAAAAAAAAAAAAAAAAAAAAAAACTTGGGGTTTGAGAACTAAATCCTTGGGTTTATAATATCAACCCCTTGGGTTTATTAATTTAAGGGTTCATATTCCTAGGGTGTAATATTATTTATATGGTTTATATATTAATCCTATGGTTTAATATAAATACCTTCGGTTTATAATCATGGTCAACCATGTTCCAATGTAAAATTGTGACAAAGATTGTCTCAATATGAAAATTAACCATGATCAACCATGGTCTACCTCGGTCCAACATCCCATTGTGAAAAAATTGTCTCAATATTAAAATCAACCATGGTCAACCATATTTATTTTAGGGTTTATAATATTTATCTTAAGGTTTATATACCTTGGGTTTAATATTATTCTTTTGGGTTTATAATCCCTTGGGTTTATTAATCTAAGGGTTCATATTCCTAGGCTATAATATTATTAATATGGTTTATAATATTGATCCTTGGGTTTAATATAAACTCCTTGAGTTTATAATCATGGTAAACCATGGTCCAACGTCACATTTTGAAAAATATTCTCTCAATATGAAAATCAACCATGATCCAACGTCACATTGTGACAAATATTGTCTCCATATGAAAATCAATCATGGCCAACCATGGTTTAACATCACATTGTGACAAAGACTGTCTCAATATGAAAATCAAGCATGGTAAACCATGGTCAACCATGATTATTTTATGGTTTATAATATTTATATTAGGGTTTATATACCTTGTGTTTATAATATTTATTTTAGGAATCCAAGAGGCTTCCTAAAATTTCTTCTAACTACAGTAAAAACCCCCACCTTTGCCTCAAGAGTGGGTGGCATAAGGATGCCTAGTCTTGGCTCAACCATTGGGGAATAAATGAGGAGATCACCCTCGGAAGAAAAGATAGTGTCAAATATATTCACCTCTAAATTTCAGGATAAGCTGTGGGATGATAAAAAACTGGAGGCTAAATGGAAGTCAATATATTATAATGAGGTGATCAACCCAACCCTTAAGAACCATAATTATATTTTTGTTTTGACGAGCTCGAAGAGAAATATGAGCATATCTAAGATCAAAACTAATTCTCAAAAGTTTCGTAGTGAAACTGTGTGGCGGTCTACTCCCAAAATGCCCTCAGGCGATAAATTTTCTAGATTTGCGACACTAAGAGAGTGGAGGATGCAAAACAATTTCTTTTAGACTCTCTACCCATTACCCACATTTTCTCTCATTTTATTGACATCTTTCACACTTCAAATCATCTTGACTTGTTAAGGCAACCCAACTATTGTGATCATGGTGTCCTTCTTTCCTTTCACTTTGAGCATAGAAATAAGATTCCAAAGAATTACAATTAGATTATTCTTCTTCTTAATGCTTGATAGCCGCATTGGTCTTAGTTGATATTAATCATAATCATCATCATTAATCCCTTTGGTTTAATATTATTCCTTTGGGTTTTTATTATTAATACCTTAGATTTATTATTCCTTTGAATTTATAATATCAATCCCTTGGGTTTATTAATCTAAGGTTTTATATTCATATGATATAATTTTACTCATAAGGTTACAATATTAATCCTTGGTTTAATACAAATCCATCGGGTTTAATTACTTAACTATAATTAATTTAAATTATAAAAAACAATATTTTGATATTTTAATAATAAAAATAATTAATTAACAATAAAAGTAAAAATAGATTAATTAATAATAATAATAATAATATTTCAATTATAAATCTTCCAGGAAATCACATAAGGAATTTTTGGAACCGACGCGTTTCAAACTACCAACTGTAGTTCATCATCAGGATAATGAAGATTAGCTGATCTGACATACACATTTATACCAGGAAGAGAGAAGCAACGGTCAAAACCCAAAGAGTTAAAAAACGATCAAAAATCATAAAATAATCCAAAAATATAACTAACCCATCCTAAAAACTAAAAACGGTCAAAAATAAAAATAAAAATATATAAAAAGTCATAATTACCCCTTCCTATAAAATCAACCCTAAAAAAAGAAAAGAAAGAAAAAATAAAAAAGAGAACAACTAAATTAACTTCCCCAAAAGAAACAAGATAAACTGGTAATTAAGAGAAAAATTCAAGTCAAAGTCATAAACTCTAAATAAATTAAAAATAAATAGAATAATAATATGAATAGTATCATTAATATTATATCTATACGATTAATTCCTATGGCGTTTTTTAACAACATTTACTAATGTGGTTGTGCATGTGATTGATATACGTCTATCGATGTATATAAAATACATTTATTAATGTGGTTGTGCTACTAAAATTGAATTCAAACATATTTATTACAATTTTGAAATGGTTTTTTGGATTAGTATTAAAGGAATTTTGTATGATTTATGTTTCATACCACAGTCAATAATAATTTTGATGTTTATCTTTGATTACGCCCATAGGCATGTCCCCCCTATTGAAATTGGACACTTTAATCATTTTTCTAATTAATATTTTGATCGTATGGTTTAAATTGGAATATGCTAGTATATTCTCGTTGTCGCCACTACATCAATGAATGAAATTCAAACCACTAACTTCCTTGCATATCTAAATCACATGTTTAAACCATACTTAATTTAATTTTTTACAAAGCATGATTAAAAATTTACTATGACTTTTGTTGATTGCCACCTATCAACATTACCACGAATTGGAAGGATATGGGAATATAAAATAAACTAAAAAAAAAAAGCAGTTTCACATTTACACAATAACAATTGAAATTTACTACACCACCAAGTGTCATCAGTAACAATTAATCAGAAATAGCATGGTGTTAGAATTATGAAATTTCCTCCATCCTCTATGGTTCATTTACATAATAAAAATTAAAATTACTATACCACCACGTGTCATAAAAAATAATTAATCATAAATAAGGTGGTATTATAGTTATGAAACTTCCTCCATCCTCTATGGTTTTTATAAAAGTGGAACCTACATTTATAGTTATTACCAAGGTGGCACATGCACTTATGGTTATTAGCAAAGTGGCACCTGCGCTTTTGGAATGCCCTCTTGTTAGCTTTAAAAAAATCCAAAAAATACTATCCTCATGGATTAAACAAAATCAAAACAATGAACCACGACAAGTTGGCACATGGTTATGAAATGCCTATACTGACTCAATAAAATCCAAAGAAAAAGACATCAAAAAATGTAAGAAAAATATAACATAGTTAGGTTTTATAGAAGAAAAGTTATATTAGTGATCATTTTGGATCATAACATGTATTTTGTTATTATTATTATTATTATTATTACTATGAAAAATGTAATATGGTTGTTGTTTTCCTAATAACAATCCTAATATTTTGTATATATAATTATAATTTCAATGGAATTGTCTTAAAATAATAAATGTAATTTTAGCATTGATGTTTATGTGAACCATGTAGTCGTGGATATTTTGGTTACTATGTTTTTAGGTTTTATTTTAGTGTGTTAAATTGAAACGGATGGTTGTTCAGATTCCAAAAGAAGAACTTGATACAAAAGGAAATAAACACAGTGCTGCAAATAATTTCAACATGTTTCCAGATATGAAGGTGTTGGCAATATGATGCAGAGTGTTGTCCTTGATGGCAAACCACCTGAATGAAGATGAAGACATGAGATTGTTGACATGTGTTGTCCTTGATGGAAAACCACCTGATGAAGTTATTCTTGACCTGATGGACTTGGTAAATGATGAAAATCTGATATGAAATGATGTTTGCTAGCAATATGATGCTGAGTGTTGTCCTTGAATGGAAACCCACTTGATGAACATGATGGCAACTTACTTGATGAAGTTGTGCTTGATAGAATATGTCTTGATGAACTAAATCTTATGTATCTACAGTGAGTACAGAAGGGAATGAAGAAAGAAATTCAGTATGTGCTAGATCTATGATGAAAAGAGTATGTCTCAAGGCATACACGGATTTGCCTAGGAGAAGTCGCGTATGCACGCGGTAAAGTACGTGCCAAGTCGCGTATGGGCAAAAGCGCTCATAAAGTGCAAAACCAGGGGTAACCACCATGGTATTGACCCATTGTATTGGGTAATGATTCGCCTAAATGACCCCGTCCAGGAATACCATCGGAAGTAATGTAGTTTCGGGCTCATGGTATTGAAAAAGGGGCTCATGGTATTGAAAAAGGGTAAACCTATATAAAGAGAAGAAATTCATTGTGCAAATCATGAGCGTGGGTGCAAGATGTCTGAGCTTGAATGAATACTTCTCTCTGAAGTAGATCTGAATGGAAAGGGTTACAGTTGAATGATAGATCCGAATGTATGATGCACCAATGATGAAGAAGGGGATCTAGATCTGAAATGTACTTATATTTGATAAATTTGTTTATGGAATGATTAGATCTGTGATGAGGCGAACATCTGTCTAAGGTAAAGGGTAAAATCTGAAGTGATGTATCTGCTGTGAAGAATTGCAATGACATAAAAGTCTGAAGAACCATACGCTAGTTCGCCGAAGAGGAAGCGCGTATATACGCGGATTCGCTGAAGAGAAAGCGCGTATGCGCAATAAAATTAGCTCTGTAATATGTACAGAAGTATACGCTGGTTTATGTGAACGGAAGCGCGTATATACGTGACATAAGTGAAAGGAAAGCGCGTATGCAAACTAGGGTTTGCTGAAGTCTGTGGTAAGAAATGTCTGATCTGTTCTGCTGTGTTGCTGCTATCTGTATACTACAGTTCTGAGTTGTCTGTTTCAGTTTGGTTGTATGTTGGAGCTTAAATATGTGGAATGGGTCCAGTCTGAAAATATGATGAAACGTGGCCTGCAAGTTGTGTCCTAAAGGAAGCTTTGGATCCAGTGTGAAAATTGATGAAACGTGGTCCATAGAGGTGCTGAGGTTTGTAGCCTTCAGTTAGGGGGTAGTAGCTCCCTTCCAGGAGAGGCTGGTAAACGAGATTAGGGGGTCGTAGCTCCCTTCTAGGAGAGGCTGGTAAACGAGTCAGGGGGTTGGAGCTCCCTTCCAGGAGAGGCTGGTAAACGAGCGCAGGTGGGTGCCTGCGTGCTGGTAGGAGTCTGCACCAGCATATATGTTGTAAGATGTTTTCTCTATAATAAAATATTGAAGGCTGAGCAACTGCAGCGGTGGTTTTCTCCCGACTTGGGTTTCCACCTAAAAATCCTGGTGTTCATGTGTGATGCTTTGTGTGATGGTTTATTCTGTTGTTACTGCACATGTTTAATGATAACTTAACATCTGATGAATGAATATTGCAAAGAACTAAGTTAATAAATATCTGCATATTTAGATCTCTGCTAATACGCGAGTTGTATGAAGGATATCCGCGTGTATATGCGAGTTTACTAAAGGAAAGTAGCGTATGGGTTTTAGAAGAGTGAAAAAGTAAAAAGTTTTGAATATGCAGCAAATACTGATTCACCCCCCCCCCTCTCAGTATTTTTCTCAACAATTGGTATCAGAGCAGGTTCTTCTGCAGAAGCTTGATCGCTTGAAGGAGATCCGTCGCAATGGGAAGTCTTGAAGGAGTAATGTCTATAAAGCCACCTCTATTCAATGGAAGCAATCTGATATTCTGGAAGGTACGAACAAAAGCATATCTACAAAGTCTTGGTGCAGATGTATGGGCAATCGTGGAAGAAGGTTATCAGTATCCGGCAAGTATTCCTACTGATGCAGTAGAAAGGAAGAAGTATGAAACCAATGCCAAAGCAGTAAATATCTTATTAGGAAGCATGTCTGAACCAGAATTTGCTAAAGTGATGCAGCTACATTCAGCAAAATAAATATGGGACAAAATCATTCTAAGTTATGAAGGAGACACAAAGGTAAAAAGTGCAAAACTCCAAACTCTTAGAATTGAATATGAAAATTTGAAGATGCATAGTGATGAGAGTATTGCTCATTTCTTCTTACGTCTGGATGATATTGTAAATCGAATGAGAAATTTGGGTGAAACCATAACTGATACTACTTTGGTGGAAAAAGTCTTAAGATCCTTGATTTCAAAATTTGACTCTAAAGTTTCAGCTATTGAAGAAAGGCAATATCTACAAACTCTTACTATTGTTCAATTACATGGTATTCTGACTGCTTTTGAAATGAGACAAGGAGGTCCTTCTCAAATCCGAGAAGCTGCTTTTAAGGTATCTGCAAGAGGAAAAGAAAAGGAAGTTGTCAAAGAATCCAACTATATATCCGAAGAAGAAGAAGCAAATTTTGTGAGAAAACTCCAACTAGGAACTGGAAGATTCAAAGGTAAGCTTCCCTTCAAATGTTTTGAGTGTGGAAAAGTTGGCCACTATGCTGCTAAATGTCCTTATAGAGAAAAACGTGGTAAAGGGAAACAATTTGAAAAGAGGAAGAGTTATTATGCAAATGAAGACGATGATGAAGTGTCTAGTGAAGATGAAGAAGATTCTGACCATGATATTAAACTGCTCATGGCAAAAGAATCTAGAGAAGAAAATGATACTTTTGTGGATGCTCTGGAAGACAATGATTTTCTTGAAGAGAATAATCAACTCAAAGTAAGCCTAGAAGAAAAGAACATAATCATAGAGACTCTTGAAAATCAGCTTGAAGCAAAGGAAAAACGCATTGAGGAATTGGAGTGTGAAGTAGTAAGTCTAAGGAAAGATAATGAGAAAGTGAAGACTCTCAATCTTAGATTTGCTAAAGGTCAGAAACCTTAGATGAAATTATCAAGATACAACGGTCTCCTCTTATAAAAACAGGGCTTGGATATACTGGGGAATCATCCCAGACTTCAGCACCAAATTATCTGAAAGCAGCCACAGTTGGTTTACTACATTCAGCCACTCAGCAAAGGAACAAAGGATCTTTACAGGTAAAACATGATCATCTCAATTCAAGGAACACTAACAGGGAGATCTTTCAAAAGGGCTACAACCAACAGGTAAATTCAAATAGAAGATTTCATGATCGCAGAAATTTCTATTTCAATGGACAATGTTTCTCATGTCACAATTTTGGTCATAAAGCTGTTCAATGTGTTGCATATAAAACCATCATGACAAGAGAAGCAAGAAAGAGAAATATGAATATTGAACCAAGGAAGAACACCTATAACAACTTTTCTCCTCTTCAAAACGAAGTTGAATGTACTTATTGCAATAACTTTGGTCATGAAGAATCTGAATGCAGGAGCAAGATCCAGCCAAAAGAACATGTTCCCTCAAGCTCTAAAGTGTGGAAAAAGAAAGAACCGCCGGTTGAAAATTGTGGGATAGCGTTATTTGCAGAAGGTGAAGAAAATCAATGGTACATTGATAGTGGGTGTTCAAGACACATGACAGGTGACAAAAGCAAACTCCTTACATATAATGCTCTAAAAAAGGAAAAGAAAGTAACATTTGGAAATGATTCTCCTGCTGTAATTAAAGGAAAAGGGTCCTTGTTTCTAAAAGAAAAGGTGAAGGCTAATGATATCATGTATGTGGATGGATTAAGGCATAATATGTTGAGTGTAAGTCAAATGTGTGATCAAGGAACTGAAGTTGTCTTTAGTTCAAAAGAGTGTGTGGTTCGTGATCTTGATACAGGTAAAATTATTATAAAAGGGAAAAGAAATCCAAGCAACCTGTATGTACTGAACTGCAAAGATCAATGTTACTTGAGCAAGTCTTTAGAAAATTGGCTATGGCATAGAAGGCTGGGGCATCTAAGCTTCTCTCAAATCAACAAAGCAAGTATACTTCAAGCTATTCATGATCTTCGCAATATTAATCTACCAGAAAGTATCATATGCAAATCTTGTCAATTCGGTAAGCAGACCAGAGTACGATTTAATGCCAAAGAAGGATCTTCAAGTAAGCCTCTTGAACTCATTCATACTGACATATGTGGACCTATGAGGAAAAATTCACTATGTGGGGAAGAATACTATATCTTATTTATTGATGACTACTCTAGAATGTGTTGGATCGGGTTCATTAAACACAAAGATGAAGCATTTGAAAAATTTCAGATCTTCAAAGCATTGGTAGAAAATGAATTAGATCTAAAAATCAAGTGTCTTAGATCTGATCGAGGAGGAGAATATGCATCAAATGAATTCTTTGAATTTTGTGAACAACATGGCATAAAAAGACAATTCTCTGTAGCAGGCACTCCACAACAAAATGGCGTAGCAGAAAGAATGAATAGAACAATTCAACAAATGGCTAGAGCTATGCTTGATGATTATGGAACTCCTGACATGTTCTGGGGTGAAGCAGCACATACAGCAGCTAACATTCTCAACAAGGCTCATGTTCGGGTAAATAGTGACAAAACTCCATATGAACTCTGGTATGGTAATTCTCCCACTGTGAAGCATTTTAGAGTTTTTGGAAGTAAATTCTTTATCAAAAATAATGATGAAAAGCTTGGCAAGTTTGAACCTAGATGAGATGAAGGGATATTTCTTGGTTACTCATATTCAAGCAAAGCATACACATGTTACAATAAAAGGCTTCGAAAGATTGTTGAATGTATTGATGAGTCTCATGCAGCTCCTAAAGAAGAAAAACAAACGAAAGAAGATGATGGTGACTTATGGCCTTCTACATCAAATAGAAGTGATATAAACAGTGGATCCAATGAAGAATCTGAAAATGATCTATCTGAAAAAGCTCCATCCAGATATGTTCAAAAGAATCATCCTGAATCTCAAATTTTGGGAGACAAGGAATCGGGTGTACGAACGAGGAGAACACTGGTGGGATCTTCTAGTCATCTGGCACTTCTATCCACAATTGAACCACACAATGTCAATCAAGCTAGAAAATATGAATTTTTGAAGCAAGCCATGGATGAAGAGCTCGATCAAATTGAAAAGAATGACACTTGGGAATTGGTACCAAGACCACATGATAAAAATGTCATTGGAACTAAATGGATATTCAAGAACAAGTTAAATGAGAATGGGGATGTTATAAGAAACAAAGCTAGACTTGTTTGCAAGGGTATACTCAACAAGAAGGTATAGACTTTGAAGAAACTTTTTCTCCTGTAGCTAGACTTGAAGCCATAAGAATGTTTCTTACTTTTTCAAGTTTTCAACAAATCAAAGTTTATCAAATGGATGTTAAATATTCTAATCTCAATGGTGATCTGGAAGAAGAAGTGTATATAGAACAACCGGAAGGATTCATTTAGGGAAATGATGAAAATATTGTTTGTAGACTTAAAAAGGCTCTATATGGTCTCAAACAAGCTCCAAGGGCATGGTATTATCGTCTTGACAAATATATTCATCAACAAGGTTTTTAAAGAAGGAGATGCTGAGACAACAACTTATAAACAAAAGTTGAAAATGATAAACTATTGATTGTAGTTGTATATGTTGATGACATCATTTTTGGGAGTAACGAAGAATCTATGAGTCAAAAATTTCCTTGTCATGCAGCAGAATTTGAAATGTCTTTACTTGGGGAACTAACATTCTTTCTTGGCTTGCAAGTGCATCAGAGAAGCCTGCCAGATGGTATATTCCTATCACAAGCAAAATATCTTAAGCAAATTCTGAAGAAGTATGGCATGTAAGAATGCAAACCTGTAAGCACTCCAATGATAACCGGATGCAATCTCAGCTCTCATGATGATTCTCCCACGGTGAATCAACCAGATTACAGATCAATGATAGGAAGTCTACTTTATCTCACTGGGACTAGACCAGACATTATGCATGCGGTTGGGATTGTTGGACGATTCCAAGCTAATCCAAGAGAGTCTCACCTTCAGGCTGTGAAAAGAATTTTCAAATATCTACAAGGAACTCAAGACTTTGGTCTATGGTATCCAAAGAATGCTGATCTTACTCTTCATGCTTACACTGATGCAGATTGGGCTGGAAGTGTTGATGATCGGAAAATCACTAGTGGTGGTGCATTCTATATGGGACCCAGGTTAGTATCTTGGTTCAGCAAGAAGCAAAATTCTACTGCCTTATCTACAGCAGAAGCAGAATATGTGGTTGCCACATCTTGTTGCACTCAACTCCTTTGGATGATGCAAACCTTACAAGATTTTCAAATCAAATGTACACCTCCTGTCCCCATTAAGTGTGACAATACAAGTGCCATCATTATTTCAAAGAATCATGTTATGCATTCGAAGACCAAGCACATTCCCATCAAGTATCACTTCTTACGTGAACAAGTGCTTGAGCAAAAGGTGAAGTTGGAGTATGTTCCATCCAAAGAACAAGTTGCTGATATCTTTACCAAACCTCTGCCCAGGGAAGCGTTCGAGTATCTAAGACAGAAGCTGGGAGTGTTCTCTACCAGTCAAAAGAACAAATCTGCATAAATTTAGAAGATGGCATTGGATACGCGGATTTATTGAAACACAGTCGCGTATATACGCGAGTTCATGCACAGAAAACCGCGTATGTCTGATTGCTGACAAATTTCTGTTTGGAGTCAGCTCTCTTCAGCACAGCTGCAGTGCTGTTTGGTATCTCTGATATTGTTTGGTATCTCTGGTGATGTTCCAGTTCTCATAATTCTATTTCTAATGTTTTGATAAAGATGCCTTGATGATTTGTTGGTGAAAGATTTCAGGATGCACAAACTAAGGGGGAGCCTTAGTCATATGAAAAGGATGCTTGGATGCACAGATTCAGGGGGAGCATTAGCGTTGCTGAGTATAATGCATTGTTGGCATTGTGATGGTTCTGAAATATGTTCTCCTTTTTGAGGAATTTCTGGTGTTGGTCATAAATGGTCATATTTGTAATTTGATGAAAAGGTCATGTTGAGATCCATGATGTAAAATTGTAATATTCAGTCATGTAAGGACTTGATAAATTTGTAAACCCACTTGGTTGGGTAGCTGAGTCAAAATTTGTAAACCCACTTGGTTGGGTAGTTGAGTCTCATATGTAAATCCACTTGGATGGATCTTTGATGTAAGTATGAGTCATTGGTGTTAGGAAAGTCATAGAGTCATGTACTTCATTGGAAAATATATTTGAAGATTCAGCATGAACTCAGGGGGAGCTTGGTCTCTTCAGTATATATCAGATCTGCAGAAAGTATGTTGGTTTTGATCCACCCTTTTCCCTTGATGTCAAAGGGGGAGAGTGACATGGTGTTTGAATGAAGAGAAAGAATGGTGTCATTATATTCTTAATGTACCTATATATTGTGGTAACCAAACACCATCATAGTTGCCATCAAGTCCAAAGGGGAAGATTGTTGGCAATATGATGCAGAGAGTTGTCCTTGATGGCAAACCACCTGAATGAAGATGAAGACATGAGATTGTTGACATGTGTTGTCCTTGATGGCAAACCACCTGATGAAGTTATTCTTGACCTGATGGACTTGGTAAATGATGAAAATCTGATATGAAATGATGTTTGCTAGCAATATGATGCTGAGTGTTGTCCTTGAATGGAAACCCACTTGATGAAGATGATGGCAACTTACTTGATGCAGTTGTGCTTGATAGAATATGTCTTGATGAAATAAATATGATGTATCTACAGTGTGTACAGAAGGCAATGAAGAAATAAATTCAGTATGTGCTAGATCTATGATGAAAAGAGTATGTCTCAATGCATACGCGGATTTGACTAGGAGAAGTCGCGTATGCACGCGGGAAACAACGTGCCAAGTCGCGTATGGGAAAAAGCGCTCATAAAGTGCAAAACCAGGGGTAACCACCATGGTATTGACCCATTGTATTGGGTAATGATTCGCCTAAATGACCCCGTCCAGGAATACCATCGGAAGTAATGTGGTTTTGGCTCATGGTATTGAAAAAGGGTAAACCTATATAAGGAGAAGAAATTCATTGTGAAAATCATGAGTGTGGGTGCAAGATGTCTGAGCTTGAATGAATACTTCTCTCTGAAGTAGATCTGAATGGAAAGGGTTACAGTTGAATGATAGATCCGAATGTATGATGCACCAATGATGAAGAAGGGGATCTAGATCTGAAATGTACTTATATTTGCTAAATCTGTTTATGGAATGATTAGATCTGTGATGAGGCGAACATCTGTCTGAGGTAAAGGGTAAAATCTGAAGTGATGTATCTGCTGTGAAGAATTGCAATGACATAAAAGTCTGAAGAACCATACGCTAGTTCGCCGAAGAGGAAGCGCGTATATACGCGGATTCGCTAAAGAGAAAGCGCGTATGTGCAATAAAATTAGCTCTGTAATATGTACAGAAGTATACGCTAGTTTATGTGAATGGAAGCGCGTATATACACGACATAAGTGAAAGGAAAGCGCGTATGCAAACTAAGGTTTGCTGAAGTCTGTGGTAAGAAATGTCTGATCTGTTCTGCTGTGTTGCTGCTATCTGTATACTACAATTATGAGTTGTCTGTTTCAGTTTGGTTGTATGTTGGAGCCTAAATATGTGGAATGGGTCCAGTCTGAAAATATGATGAAACGTGGCTTGCAAGTTGTGTCCTAAAGGAAGCTTTGGATCCAGTGTGAAAATTGATGAAACGTGGTCCATAGAGGTGCTGAGGGTTGTAGCCTTCAGTCAGGGGGTTGTAGCTCCCTTCCAGGTGAGGCTGGTAAACGAGATCGGGGGTCGTAGCTCCCTTCCAGGAGAAGCTGGTAAACGAGTCAGGGGGTTGGAGCTCCCTTCCAGGAGAGGCTGGTAAACGAGCGCAGGTGGGTGCCTGCGTGCTGGTAGGAGTCTGCACCAGCACATATGTTGTAAGATGTTTTCTCTATAATAAAATATTGAAGGCTGAGCAACTGCAGCGGTGGTTTTCTCCCGACTTGGGTTTCCACCTAAAAATCCTGGTGTTCATGTGTGATGTTTTGTGTGATGGTTTATTATGTTGTTACTGCACATGTTTACTGATAACTTAACATCAGATGAATGAATATTGCAAAGAACTAAGTTAATAAATATCTGCATATTTAGATCTCTGCTAATACGCGAGTTGTATGAAGGATATCCGCGTGTATACGCGAGTTTACTAAAGGAAAGTAGCGTATGGGTTTTAGAAGAGTGAAAAAGTAAAAATTTTTGAATATGCAGTAAATACTGATTCACCCCCCCCTCTCAGTATTTTTCTCAACAGAAGGTCAAGGTTCCCGCAAGTTTCTTTTGATAAAAAAGTTTTCTAGTGTTGGTTTTATTTGAAAAATAGGTTAGAGGTTCACCTTTCAATGTTTGTTTCTTTTATAAATTTTATTAAGGTTTTATTTTATGAGGGTCGAATAGATTGGATTTGATATGCAAGTTTGATACTTTGATTTGATGGTGATTTGATATGAGAAATTTCGGCTAGCATTAATATAGGGGCACAACTCATATCAATTTTTCCCTTAATAATTTGAGATTCATTTCCAAGTGCTTAAACGTCATATTTGAAAGTCACAAGTTTCAAGTTTGTTAATGTAATATCCCCATTTTTCAACTTTTATTTAGACATTTGAGAGTCTTGAAGGTTAGGTGGACCTAAAGGACAACTATATATGGACATATTATTTTTAAATTAAATAAACATGGAATTTAATTATTGTGTAAAGACTAGAGTAAATTGGAGACCAGGATTTCAAGTCCATGAGGATGGAATCAAATGCAAAGGCTTTCCCAAAATATCTAAAAATCCTTGGAGAGAAAAATAAAATAAAATAAAAGTATTAGATGGGAGATAAGAATCTAATAGATACCTTAGTAAAGTGGAAATTTATTGAGAAGAGGTGAAATAAAACTAGAAAGAGGAAAAAGGTAGTTTTCAAGAGATTTTGTGGAAAAAACAGAAGTAAATCCTAGGCTAAAGGAAAACATCTTAAATTAACTGGACGCAGTTATGGAAACATGTTTAGAGAAGCAAGCTTAAATAAGCCATTCCTAGGTAGAAAAGAGGTTTTATACACTTTGGAGGTATTGGTCTCTGCTCGGGGGGAGCTATGGATGAAAGCTCAAGGTTGGGTGGTAAATAATCTTTACCAGAATTGGTATGCACAGTTGTTAAATTTTTTCTTATGATTATGTTATTATGATGATAATTGACTAAGATTAGATATTGTTTAGTTATGAGTTAGCTGAAAACTAGGTATCTTGAATTACAAATCTATGTGATAAGCTATTGTATTATTTGGAATAAAGTGTCATATGTATTTAACAGAAATATAACTATAGAAGGTATAGTTAATTTCTACATATAATTACACAGACTAGAGTAAATAGTTAACCAATATACATAGTCTCTAAACCCAAAGAGAAGGGTTTAGATTCTATTTTTAGGTCTATGTTAATTATTTTATTACAGATATAAAATACATCAATGGGATTAAATATAATTCTAACCATGTTAAGGAAAACATAGGAAGTGATAGTAGAAATACATAGTTATTTTTGTATATTAATATTGAAGAATATATGTATATAGTGAATGATTTATTACAATTAAATCAACAAAGTACAATTTTGTAGAAGTAACATACTTCAGATTCAAGCTGTAAAAATTCCTAAATTGGGAAATATGCATGCATTTAGATACAACATGAGTGTCGAAAAGAACCTTGAAATGATTATACATATTGAGGCAATGTGTATATGGAAAAGAGACTATATTATTGTCCTGAGTATGTAAAACTCCTCTGATAGAGGTGAATAAAAGAATATATCAAAAATTAAGTAAAATATCAGTTACAATAGTCCAAGTCATATGACTCAAAGTGATATTTTATTAAATTTAATTACAGTATCGACATTTATAATGATAAAATACATCAGAGGAAAAAGGCTGAGATTTGTACATTGTGACTACCAATTTGTAGATAAAGGAAAAATGTAGTCAAGTCTTTTGAAAAGAAAGATGAAGTGACTGTTGTAGAAGTTGTGAAATCTAAAGTACATGTAAAAAAAACCACATAGAAATATGTGTTAGATGCAGATCAAATATACTAAGTAGAAAAAGTGATACCCATTTTATAGTATTAAAAATACAATTTATACCTATTTAAAAAAGCATGAGGGAGTGGATTTCCTCCTGTACTTGAAAATGTAAAAATAGTCAGTTCAACAAAGTAAATCAAAGGGTGAAAATTTAATTATGAACTTTAATTACGAAACTGATTTATTAATTATTTTACAGAACAAGAAATTTATTTACATGAGATGCAGGGTGAAACCATATACAGGGTATCTGATGGGAATTTTTGAATTCGAATAAATACGGAAAAGAGGGGTTTTCGTGTACAAGAAAATATGATATTATTATGAGAAAATTTTATCAAATGAGTTTTAATTTCAGAATGGAAGTTATTACAAGACCTTCAAGCTTTAAATTGTATGCGAGATATTTTATGCAAAGGATAAGATGTTAAAACCAGAAAATGACAGAGTGGCTCGCTCAATGAAAAAAAAAATAGAAGGTGAACTTACAATGGAATTAAACAGATACATTTTATATGTCAGGCTTTACGCAAATACCAAAAGGTATTTAGTCCTTGAACTGATTATATAAAAATATGAGATTATAAATAAAATATAGACATTAACTATATAGTAAATTCCATTAAATTGGAATGCTTGAATCGATTTCCAATTCATTTAACAAAATTTTTGTTAAGTTAGATGAAAGTTAAGAAATTTAACATTAATATTTTTGAGTGCAAATAAAATTTAAGTAGTGAAATAGAAATTTTTTATGCACATTAAATAATAGTTCTTACAGGGAAATTGTAATATCCCAAGTTTCTATGCTTTTAATTTGACAATTGAACAAGTCCAAAGGGGAAAGTGGACCCCAATGGAGAACTATTATGTGGATTTATTTTATTTTTTTTAAATTAATAAAATAAAAGATTGAAAACCAAATCCATAAGGATGGATAAGGTGATAAGACTTTTCCACAACTTCCAAAAATCCTTAGAAGGAAAAAAACAATATACTAAAATTAGATTTGGAGATAAATATCTAATTTACCCAATAAAGAGGAAAGTATTGGGAAGAGGTGGAATAAATCTAGAAAAGTGCAAAAAGACAACTTTAAAAGTACCTCTATGGAAGAAACAGAGGGAAATCCTAGGAAAAATATGAATAAAGCATACTGAATTAACTGGACACAGTTAATGGAAACAACCTGGTGAAAGCATAGCTTAAATAAGCCGTTTCAGGATAGAAAAGGGGTTGTTTATCACTGGAGCAAAGGATCTCTACTAGAGGGTGAGTTACGGAGAGAGAACTCTACGGTTGGGAGGAAAATAGTCAGAGCTAACTGGTATGCACATTTTGTTAAATTAATATTGGATTTTAATTAGCTGTTATAACAATGTGATATGAAAAATTTGAATTTACCACTATGTAGGAGGTTAGTCAAATTAGGAGTTACATGTTCTAGTTGTTGGTCTATAGATTTAATAGAGATTACTATATTAGGAATAGTAAAATTTATCTTGTTGTATAGATGTAATGCTATTGAGAACCAACTCTCAGAATGTCTAAACCGAATGTTGGGTTTAGATCTGAGGTCAGGTACCTCACAGGAAAATGATATTTTAGTATGTTAAATGATTTAGTATATTGTTTAAAAAAGAAAATGATTTTAGTACATCTAAAATGACATTCTAAAATAGAAAATAACATGAAAAATGGGTAAAAAGTGTCTGATGTATCATTAAATATCTACTATGTTGTTCTCTTAGATCATCTTGTTCTGAATAGAAGAATAATCATAAATAGATAGAAAATTATATATACATGTATAACATTTAAAGTGATGCAACTAAATCTTAAGTACAAATAGGAAATAAACAAATTCCTTACAATATGATTCTAGTCTTCTTTACTGTTATATAATTCTGTCTTAAGTAGCTTAAAATTAATTCAGAACTGAATATAGGAGAAGTGGAAATATGTTCGAATATTGATCTAAAGTAGTAAAACATAAATTCGAATTCTTAATATAAAATAAAAACATGCTTATTGTGAGAGCACACTGAATTCACTATGTATAAATTGGAGAATACAAGACATATTTGGGAAAATAGAAAATGTTACTAAGTTCTGTTCTATAATGATTTAATGAAAACATATGTAAATACCATGATATTAGAAATGGATGGGAGGGTTATATGGTAACCAACATAATTTTTGTAAGACATTAATTGATATTCCAATATCATAATTACCTTCAATACAGAACAAAAAAATTATGTTGGAAACAGTAGAGGAAGTATAAAAGAAACATCTATTTTCCCTAATATGGAAGATGTATACTGAGTATAAACACCGTATGTAAGTATACAAGAATGTTAATTACAATTCCCCAAACTGTAAGTGGGAATGCAAATCAGTAGTGACAAGAGGAATATATATATTGTTAAAACTGTATATAGAAATTTTTTATAAAAATTAAAATAGTCCAGTTCTTGGGTTATGAACCCAGAAATATTTTATGTATATAGTACAATCAAATATAAACCTAAGTACAGTGATATAGAAGAATCTATTTGTCACTATAAGGTGACATTTGGTATCATCTGCAAACTTGGAGTGATGACTGGTGTATAAGAGAAACTCGAGAATGAAGATACCAACCTGTTCAAGAAAGAGTTCATTGTCAAAAGGGAAATAAACGGAGTGGTTAACCAAGTTATCAACATTAAGAGGAAGTGATAGCCAACCGTACCTAAATAAACCAAATAAAAGAATTATAAATCTTACAGTTACGAGGAACTTATAAAATGAAAGAAATGGAGTTTACATAAAACTGAACCCTACAAATAAGGTGTATTACCTTTAAGTGTCTTACATGTCTGAAAAAGCTTAACTGGGAAAATATTAAGCAAGAAGTAATGAGAATTAATAACTAGGCAATGTAAAATAAAATATATATGATTAAACTATTAAAACCATTATGGAACAAACTGGAAAGCATCAATATGCCACAATTAGTCATACGGTTGGAATGCAATTTTCGTGACTGGAAAGGTGAAGAGAGATAGTTCCAAATTTGATTTCATAGGCGCAAATCAAAATTGTAAGGAGACAGAGATATGAACCGGGAATTAAACCCTTTTAAATTAAGGCATGAATACTCTAAGTTGCTGAGATTACCATGATGATAAATATGTGTTTACATCCAAATGCAGTATAAGTATTAATGTAAAGAATTGCAAAATATTTTCACGATACGAAATTTCAGCAGTTTCATTTAAAGCGAGTTTCTAAGTATAAACATAAAATTCATTTCCATATGTATGTGTAGAGAAAATTACTATCTCTACTAATGGAAAGCCAGCGCCAACAATTCTTCTCAACACAGTAAAAGAAGGATGTCATGAAAAACATTGGAAAAATACAATAACGCAGAACTCCTTAACAAAGGGTCACGAGGGAAAACTTTTAAATAAGGCAAACTAAACATAAGTTCCAGTCGAAATTACCGTGAACAAATAAACCAGGGATATAGGAATACATTTCAGCAAATGCATCCATAAGGGGAAATGAACTACTGTGAGATCCACACTTAACGCATTGATATCACGCCTATTTCTCTTTTCAAATTGTAAAACCAATAGAGAAACCGAAAGGAGGGAATTTATAACCCAACAAATACAATACTAAATGAATAAAAATATCAATATACACCAGTTGGGGAAACATATACTCTATTACCTAGAGTTAAGGAAAGAATTCCAGCCACTGCTACGCCTTCCTTCATCTATGGAGAAGTGCAGATGGACATCTGAGTTGAAGTCACAAAACAAAAATGAAAAAACAAATCGAAATTTTGAGATAACTTATGTCAATTAGAAACCCTAAATGCAGCTAAATCTATGTCGTCCATGCATCGGCAGATTCAGTTCAGTTCTTGGATAGATGAATTTAGCCACAATGGAGCCATGTGACGGAGTATAAAATTTTAATGAAATATAATCCCAAGAAATCTCAAAACCAGAATCTTACCAAAACAAAGTTCACATAGTCGTTCAAAAAAATTGATACTGTCAAATGGGTCATTAATAACTTAGGAATTCGAACTACGTATGGTAGAGGAATTTATGTGGTTAGGTGAGGAAATCCTATTTGCTAAACGAGAAGGTGTTCCTTATGACTTAAACAATCGTTACAAATTTTAGTTGGAAAAGAACTAAAGACCCCAAATTGGTTTTTAAGTGGTTGTAACTGTAAGTAAGGTAATGGAATGAAAACATTATATAAAATGGGCCATTAGACAAGTCAGTCTAAATTATAGCTCATGTACGGTGCTAGTTTATCGTTAATAATTCCCTGTGGAAGTGGAGTTGACAAAAAGGGTATTAATATTAACAAGGGAAAAAAATAATTCAATGGTCATTAGATCATTCGAATTTATTAAGGGGTGTACATCCTAAAGGAAGCACAATATACATAAAGATATAAATTTCCCATTATAAGAAAAATATGATAAGGATGATTAATGTTGGAGTTATAAATATAACTTTTAATTTGACAAATAAGAAAGACAAAGGTAGAAGTGAAATGCTAGTTCAAATATCCATGTTATTGTAATAAAGATACAAAACACTACACTTGAATTAAAGAGAGATTAAAATATATATTAATGTGTAGTTTGAAAATTATATATATATATATATATATATATATATATATATATATATATATATGAATGGTTCTTAGGATTTTCATACGAGTAGTTAAAATTTTATACATGACTATTTTGTTCCTTAAGTATAGAATGGAAAGTTCTATATTATATGTACATTTTGGTAAATAGAACTAACTTAGGGTAAGTTAGGGAAATGATAAGGAAAAATTTTATAAGTGTTGGAAATTCTATCACTCACATAATTTTGTCGAATTGCAACGAAGATGTAAAAAGAAGAAATTACTAGAATAGCATAAAGGTTCTTAATAATATTCATGTGTGAATAATGTTATAAATATAATTTTTTTTTTTTTTTTGTGAAAATGGAAGGTGTTATAGAAATCAGAATATATTATGGAACCATTGTATGAGTTAAATAAAAAACGGAATCGAGAAATTCATCTCAGATTGAGATAATTATGTAGAATCAAATTATATCAAAAATTTCTCAACTAATGGCATCATGCTTTAAACACCATGAAGGTCGAAATGATGAAACATAGGGATAAATCATAGGATGAAAAAGAGAAGGAGGTTGACTATAAGTTTATCGATTTCTGGAACTTAAATTACAAATTTAATAGAAAAATTCCTCTTCACTTGTATTCAAAAAATGAAAATGAAGATGCGACACCCAAATCTCAAAAGGGAAACAACTGTGTAAGATTAATAAAATGAAGCCTGATGGTTCGAATTAAAATCGAAGTGGCGATGTGAAGCACTACAAAATTCTCAATTCGTTTAAACCCAGAACACCACGAGATCTCAACTTAGTGGTAAATGGGATTGGGGAAAATAGTTATCAAATTAAACAAAGAACTCCTTTACATAACATTGAACCTTTACTTCCATTAAAAGCACAAAACCTAGAAATATCAAGCATGATATCATTATCAAATGACAGTTATCATGTAAAGGAATGAAATCCTATCTATGAAGGAAAACTCTGAAATAGTGAGAAACATTAAATGTAAGGAATGGCAGAGTTTACCTTCATATGGCAGAGTGAAAAAAATACCTCTATGTGGCTGTGATAGAATTTTGTAAGCGAGGTTTGTACAGTGACAAAACGTGTACAAAGAACCAATAAACCTAACCAATGAATTCCAAAAACATACAGTAAGAACTAAGGAACAAATTAAAAGAGGAAAATCTCCAAACAATTTTTGTAAATCTTAATGATCTCATATAGTTGCAATAGTAATATGAATGTAGAAATAATATTACCGAGCTGATAATGGATGATGGCATTATACCATTGATAAAGGTATTCAGCTAAAAGCCACTCTCGGTATCAGAGGAATGAAAAACAACCATAATAAAACCCTCAGCAAAGAACTTCACCAAATGAAAATGGTGGAAATAAAAACATAACCCTAACTGTAGTCACCAAGGTTGGAGGGAATATGGATGAAGTCCTCACCATCAACCAAAAAAAAAATCAACATTAAAACTATGTCAAAAAATTAATATGCCCATGTAAATAACCAAGGCCAGATGTACTTCCATTTAATAAGTTAAAAAATCAAAATAAGGGACAATAAATGGGTTATGGTAAAGTTCTGCCGCCATTTAAGTGTAGGGAGATATTATCCCTTTAAAATTATAAAATATACAACAGGTCTAAATCAAACAATAAAACCAAAATCTTGGAGTATCTAATTTACCATACAATAATATTGACATAAATACACACGTCGCGTTTGGTTTCAAGTAAAGGTCGTATAGTGGGTAAGTGTATTTATATGGTTAACTGTAAGTTAAATAAAAAAGTTGGGATATAAAAATTCCCTAATACAAAGACGTAACCATTAATAAATTTTATGAATTAAAAGTAGATACAAAGGGTTAGTGGAAAATAAAATGAGGAACGAGACCTCAATTGAAGTATTATATAAGGTCAAAAGACTTTTCAAACTTATATATATAGTGATTTGGGTACATGTTATCAAAGATATCTAACGTAAGAGTGAAAATTTAATACTAGTTAAAGTTGAAGGGTATCAATATATATATATATATATATATATATATATAGAGAGAGAGAGAGAGAGAGAGAGAGAGAGAGAGGTGGGGAAAATCTGGATATAAATTACATAGTTTGAATATTATATATTGGTATGGGAAACTATTAAAAATGCATACCTTAATATACATGGACTAAATGTAACTATGCCATATAAGTAAGGACAATTCCTTGATAAATTAAGGGAACAAATTTCTTCAAAGGTATTCATAGGTATGAATACAACTATGGCATAAGAAAAATACAAAGGACAAAAATAAAATCCTTTAATGACAATGTATAAGAGGTTATACTGTGACGAAAATGAACTAATTAAAGGACATAAAAGAAGTATTAGTAATATAAATAGTTTTTTTTTTTGTAAGTATATTTTTTACAAATGGTATCAGAGCCCATGTCGAAAACACTGAGCCTATGTGTCCCCACACAGAACAACCCAAAATTATGTTGCTGTGAAAAATAAGGAAATATTTTTTTTCTTTACAGAATTTGATGTACTAATTAAATGCTCTATACAGTGATTGAAGTGCAAAAACAATACAACTGTTATTATGAATGATGAAGGAGAGTTGTATGTGGCTTGGGGGTGCGAGAAACCCACCAGATCAAAATTTTCAATTGCTAGACATGATAAGAGATATGCAACGTGAAATGGTTAAGCTAAGGACTAGCAATAAACGATTGTTTCAATCCAGTCAAGAGCAAGAGAGGTTGATCAGGGAGTTAACCTCATAATCTAGTCATCAAAGTGAAGACCATGGAAAAATGAGGAAAGTAGTTTAAACCAACTCAAAAGGGTCTAAGGGTGGGGAAGCATCTGGACATAATTCCATAAAGGAAAAGGAATTTCAAGGGGAATTCCAAAAAATAAAACCTCCAACTTTTGATGGTGAAAAGGAGGAGGATGTGGAATCTTGGCTTCTGAACATGGTTAGATACTTCCAGGTATATGAATATGGAAGTAATATGAAAGCCATATTGGAAATTTACCAATTTTAGGGTAAAGACACTCTTTGGTGGGAAGAAACAAAAATGGTACATGTGCTGGATGAAAAAAGTGTTACCTAGGAAGACTTTAAAGCCAAATTCAAGTCTAGGCACCTGAATGAGAGGTATTATGATGATAAAGTGAAGGAATTTCATGAGTTGAGATTGGGACAACTCACAATTGATCAGTTTTTTACCAAATTCACGAACTTGCTTCGATATGTGCCTTATATCAGAGAAGAATAGGCCGAAGCATAATGATTTTTAAACTACTTACCTACTATCTATAAATAAATAATCAAATTTGGTAATCCAAAAATAATGGATGAAGCTATTCATAAAGAAATATTATGATATCAGTAGTTTAAAGGAAGAAATGATCAGCTAAAAATTTTCCAAAATAAAGAGAAAGCGAAGGGTGACTCAAACAAAAAAAGAGTAAAACCAGCATATCTGAATTTTTTTGGAAAAAAACACCAAAGGAATAAATTTAATAAGAGTGGGGAAAACCAACCAGCATAATCACATATTGAGTCTAAATAGATGGATACAAACATCAAAAGGGAAATTGTTGTAAAAATGAAAAAGTGCTGGGGATGTGGAGAACCTCACCTGTTCCATGATTGCCCACATAGAATAATTCATAACATTCAAGTAGTACTAGAGACAAATAAAATAAACGAAACTGCTCGAAACATTCCTTGGGTCAATGCTGCACTAGAAGATCGATGGGATGAACACGAATCAACCATGATAGAAATCAAAGGTATTATTGTTGAAAAACTTGTTTATGTTTTAATAGATCCAGGGGAAAATTGAAGTTATGTTAGTCCACAGATAGTGGATACGTGTAAGCTAAAATAAGAAAAATTTCAGTAAGCATGGTTAGTGCAGTTAGCTACAGGAACAAAAAGAAAGTGACCCATAAACTTCCAAAAACTGTTGTAAATTTAAATGGATAAGAAACTGAAATTCATTTAAACAGTTTGTCTCTAGGATCTTGTGATCTGTTATTAGGAATGGACTGGTTAGAGAAATATAAAGCAATAGTAAATTGCTTAGAAAAAACAGTACATTGTATAGATGATGAAGGAAAAGCTGTGATAGTGAAAGGAAAACCAAAACCAATATCTATCAGACAAATTTTTGCATTGCAACTAAAAATGAAAGTAAGAAAAGGTTGTCAAGTGTATGTTGTACAAGTGGAAGAATTGGGACAACAACCAAAAAAAGAGGCTGTAGAAAACTTACTAGTGATCAGAGAGTTTAAGGATGTATTTCTAGAGTAAATCCCCCATCTACCCCCTAAAAGAGAGATCTATTTTTCAATTGAATTAGTACCTAGAGCTACAAATGTTTCTAGAGCACCCTATAGAATGAGTACTCCTAAACTACTAGAACTGAAACTGCAATTGCAAGAATTGTTAGACAGAGGATACATCAGACCAAGTCTGTCTATTTTGGGGAGCACCAGTACTGTTTGTTAAAAATAAAGATGGCACATTCAGAATGTGTATAGAATACAAACAACTAAATAAGTTAACTATTAAGAATAGATATCCTCTTCCAAGAATAGATGACTTTTTTGACCAAGTGAGAGGAGCTACTATCTTCTCAAAAATTTATTTAAGAACAGGATATCACCAAATAAAAATTAAAGATGAGGAAATCAACAAAACAACATTTAGAAGTAGATATGGACACTATGAATTTGTAGTCCTACCATTTGGACTTACAAATGCACCTGCTACATTCATGTGTTTAATGAATAGTGTTCTGCATAAATATCTAGACAAGTTTGTATTGGTGTTCATTGATAACATTTTAGTGTACTCCAAAAATGAAGAAGAACACAGAGAACATCTCAGAATAGTCCTACAAACACTTGGAGAACATCAATTATATGAAAAACTCAGCAAATGTGAATTTTACAAGGATAAAATTAAGTATGTGGGTCATGTGATTTCAAAGGATGGATTAACAGTAGATCCAGAAAAAATACAAGAAATAATGAACTGGCTTGTAGCCATATATGTACCAGCCATATGATCCTTTATGGGTATTGCTGGATATTACTGAAGGTTTGTTGAAGGATTTTTAGCATTAGCCCATCCTATTACTTCATTTTAGAAAAAAAGAGTAATGTTTGAATGGAAAAAAAAGTGTCAAAGTAGTTTGAGAAATTAAAACTGAAATTAACTACTGCCCCCATCTTGAAAATTGTTGATCCAAACAAGGAATTTTTAGTGTGTACAGATGCATGTGTAGAAGAGTTAGGAGTATTACTGCAAGAAAATTCAGTAATAGCATATGAGTCAAGAAAATTGAAGAAGCATGAACAAAATTATGATGTGTATGATTTAGAACTAGTTGTTGTTATACATGCATTAAATATGTGGATACTTTATTTGTTGGGAAAGAAGTTCATATTAATGATAGATCACATAAGCCTGAAATACTTCTTTACTCAACTAGATGTAAATGATACTCAAGCTATATGGTTAGCTTTCCTTAGCGAGTTTGATATAGAAATCAAACACATTAAAGGAAAGGAAAATAAAATTGTTGATGCTTTGAGTAGGAATGCTCATCAAATTTTGACACGTGCAGGAAGTAGTGTGAAGTTTGAGATAGAAGAACAGATTCATGAAATGTTGTTGCAATATCAGCAGTATTGAAAATTGCAAGAGAAATTGCAGAAAACTGAAGTTTTGGGATATACAAAAAACCAGAAAGGCCTGATTTATTATAAACGAATATTGTATATTCAAAATGTGACATATTTAAAACATGAAATTTTAGATGAGTATCATAAAATACCTTATGCAGGTCATCCTGGTTATCAAAATTTGATTTCAGTATTAAAGAAGAACATGTTTTTGCTAGGTATGAAAAAAAAGTAGTTGATTATCTAGCAAGGTGTTTGGAATGTTAGTAGGTCAAAGTGGAACATCAACATCCTGCAGGACTACTAAATCCTCTCCCTATTCCAGAATGGAAGTGGGAAGTGGTTTCCATAGATTTCATTACTGGATTTCCTAAAACCAAGTATAAACATCACTCTATAATGGTGGTTGTAGACAATTTAACAAAGGAAACACACGTTTTACTGGTACAGTCTAATTTTGGCACAGCTGAAGTAGCCAATGTGTTCATGAAAGAAATTGTGACATTACATGGAATCCCAAAAATGATTATATGTGAAAGAGATGCAAAATTTACTTCAGCCTTTTGGAAAAATCTGTTTGGAGGAATGGGTACCAAATTGAACTTTAGTACCACTTACCACCCTCAAACAAATCGACAGATTGAAAGAACCAATCATAATTTAGAAGAGATACTGCATATGTATGTGATGGACAGGCCCACAAGGTGGGAATATTTTCTACATTTTGCAGAATTTTCATATAATAATAGTTATCAACATTCTATTAAGATGAGTCCGTTTGAAGCCTTGTATGGAAGAAAATTCCACACTCTGCTCAGTTGGACTCAACCATAGGATAAGTTGATTCTTGGACAGAATGCACTACAGGAAATGGAAAGAACTGTGAAGAATATTAAACAAAATATTAAAATAGATCAAGATTGACAAAAGAGCTATGCAGAAAATAAAAGAATTAATAGAGAATTCAAAGTGGGAGAGCATGTTTATTTGAGACTAAGTCTCGTAAAAGTACATTATATGCTGGTAGTTGTGCTAAGTTAGCACTGCGCTATTGTGGACCCTTTGAAGTTTTAGAAAGAGTGGGGCTAGTAGCTTACAAATTGGCTCTACCTAGTCATATTAAGGTTTACAATTTTTTTCATATTTCCTTATTAAAAAAGTATGTACATGACCCAATTCATGTAATTGATTGGACTGTGATACAAGTGGAAACTGAAGGGGAATTTTTTCCAAAGCCCCTTCATATACTAGCGCGGGAAGAAATCGAGCTCCAGAATAGAACCGTAGATAGGATGAAAGTGCACTGGAGGCACTTTACACCCGAGGAAGCTACTCGGGAGTGAGAAGCTGAGATGAAAGAGAAATATACATCATTGTTTGAGAAGTGAATTGATATATTTTCAACACTGAGGATGGTGTTTTGTTTTTGACATACAATTTTCAGCTTTTATTTAAATAGTTGAGAATCCTAAAGGTTAAGTGGACCTAAAGGAAAACTATATGTGGACATATTATTTTTAAATTAAATTAATATAGAATTTAATTATTGTGCAAAGAGTAGAGTAAATTGGAGACTAGGATTTGAAGTCCATGAGGATGGAATCAAATCCAACGACCTTCTCGAAATCTCCAAAAATCCTTGGAGATAAAAATAAAATAAAATAAAAATCTTATATGGGAAATAAGAATCTAATAAATACCTCAGTAAAGTGGAAAGTTACTGAGAAAAGGTGAAATAAAACTAGAAAGAGGAAAAATCTAGTTTTAAAGAGATTTTGTAGAAAAAACAAAAGTAAAGCCTAGGCTAAAGGAAAACAACATCATAAATTAACTTGACATAGTTATGGAAACATGATGAGGGAAAACAAGCATAAGTAAGCCATTCCTAGGTAGAAAAGAGATTGTCTACACTTTTGAGGAATTAGTCTCTACTCGGGGGGAGCTGTGGATGAAAACTCAAGTTTGGGTGGCAAATAGTCTTTACCAGAATTGGTATGCATAATTGTTAAGTTCTATCTTATGATTATGTTATTATGATGATAATTGATTAAGATTAAATATGGTTTAGTTATGAGTTAGCTGAAAAATGTGTATCTTGAATTACAAATCTGTGCGATAAGCTATTGTATTCTTTGGAATAAAGTGTCATATGTATTTAACATAAATATAACTATAGAAGGTATAGTTAATTTCTTTGTATAGTTACACATATTAGAACAAATAGTTGACCAAAATACATAATCTCTAAACCCAAAGAGAAGGGTTTAAATAGGTTGTTTGGTCTATGTTAATTCTTTTATTACAGATATAAAATACATCATTGGGATTAAATATAATTCTAACTATGTTAAGAAAAAAATAGGAAGTGATAGTAGAAATACATAGTTATTTCTATAAATTAATATTGAAGCAGATATGTATATAGTGAATGATTTATTATAATTAAATCAAGAATGTACAATTCTATACAAGTAACATAATTCACATTCAAACTGTAGAAATTCCTAAATTAGGAAATATGCATACATTTAGATACAAAATCTGTGTTGAAAAATAACCTTGAAATGGTTATACATATGGAGGCAATATGTATATGGAAAAGAAATTATATAATTGTCCCTAGTATGTAAAACTCCTCTGATAAAGGTGAACAAATAATATATCACAAATTAAGTAAAATATCAGTTACAATAGTCTAAGTCATATGACTGAAAGTCATATTTTATTAAATTTAATTACAGTATGAAAAATTAAAATGATGAAACTCATCAGAGAAAAAAGGCTGAGATCTGTATTGTGACAACCGAACTGTAGACAAAGGAAAACTGTAATCAAGTCTTTTAAAAAGAAAGATGAATTGACTGTTGTAGAAGTTGCGAAATCTAAAGTACCTGTACAAAAAAACACATAGATATATGTGTTAGATGCAGATCAAATATAATAAGTATAAAAAGTGATACCCCTTTTATAGTAATTAATAATACAATTTATACATGTTTAACAAAGCATAAGGGAGTGGAGTTCCTCCTATACTTGACAGTGTAAAAATAGTCAGTTCAGCAAAGTAAACCAAAGGCTAAAAATTCAATTCTGAACTTTAATTACGAAATTGATTTATTAATTATTATACAAAATAAAAAATTTATTTACCTAAGATGCGGGGTGAAACCAGATATAGGGTATCTGATGGGAATTTATGAATTCGAATAAATTTGGAAAATAGGGGTTTTCCTGTACAAGAAAATATCATATTATTTTGAGAAAAAAATTATCAAACGAATTTTAATTTTAGAATTGAAGTTATTACAAGACATTCAAGCTTTAAATTGTATGCAGGATATTTTATGCAAATGATAAGATGTTAAAACCATAAAATGATAGAGTGGCTCTTTGACTGAAAAAAGTAGAAAGTGAACTTACAATGGAATTAAATAGATACATTTTATATCTCAGTCTTTACGCAAATACCAAAAGGTATTTAGTCCTCGAACTGGTTGTATCAAAAGCTGAGATTATAAATAAAATATAGACATTAGCTATATAGTAAATTCTATTAAATTGGAATTCTAGAATCGATTTCCAATTCATTTAACAAAACCATTGTTGAGTTAAATGAAACTTAAGAAAGTTAACATTAACACTTTCGAATGCAAACAAAATTTAAATAGTGAAATAGAAATTTTACATACACATTAAATAATAGTTCCTATGGGGAAATCAAAATATATTATGGAACCTCTGTATGAGTGAATTAAAAAACAGAATTGAGAAATTCATCTCACATTGAGATAATTATGTAAAATCAAATTATATCGAAAATTTCTCAACAAGGATGATCATTCTTTAAAACACCATGAAGGTTGAAATCATGAAACACAGAGATAAACCATAGGCTTAAAAAGAGAAGGAGGTTAACTATAAGTCTATCAATTTTTGGAACTTGAATTAAGAATTTAATAGCAAAATTCTTCTTCACTTGTATTCACAAAACGGAAATGAGGATCAGGCACCAAAATCTCAGAAGGGAAACAAAAGTGTAAGATTAATAAAATGAAGCCTGGGAGTTCGAATTAAAATCGAAGTGGCCATGCAAAGCACTACGAAATTATCAGTTCATTTAAAGCCATAACACAACCAGATCTCAACTTAGAGGTAATTGGGACTGGGGAAAATAATTTAAAAAATTAAACAGAGAATTCCTTTAGATAAAATTGAACCTTTACTTCCATTAAAAAAGCAAACCCAGAAATATCAAGCATGATATCATTATCAAATGACAATTATCATGTAAAGGAATGAAATCCTAGCTATAAAGGTAAATGCATAATTAGTGAGAAACATTATGTGTAAGTAATGGCAGAGCTTACCTTCATATGGAAGATTAAAAAAAATACCTCTGTGTGGTTGTGATGGAATTTCGTGAGCGAGTTTTGTACAGTGACGAAACCTGTACAAAGAACGAATAAAGAAAATTGGTGAATTCAGAAAACATACAGTAAGAACTAAGGAAAAAATTAAAAGAGGAAAAGCTCCAAACGAATTTTGAAATATTAATGATCTCACATATTTCCAAGAGTAATATAAATGTGAAAATAATCTTACCAAGTTATACTGGGTGATGGAATTATACCATTGATGAAGGTATTCAACTAAAATCCACTCTCGGTATCAAAGGAACGACAAAAAACCATAATGGAACCCTCAGCAAAGAACTTCACCAAATGAAAATGGTGGAAATAAAAACGTAACCCTAACCGTAGTCACCAAGGTTGGAGGGAATACATATGAAATCCTCATCATCAATCAAAAACCAAATTGACATCACAACTGTCTCAAAAATTTAATATTCCCATGTGAATAACCAAGGCTAGATGTACTACCATTGAATGAGTTAACAAATTGAAATGAGGGACAATAAATGGGTTTCAGTGAAGTTCTGCCACCATTTAAGTGCAGGGAGATATTATCCCTTTAAAATTATAAAATATATGATAGGTCTAAATCAAACAATAAAACCAAAATTGTGGAGTATCTGATTTCCCATACGATAATATTGACATAAATACGCCTGTCACGTTTGGTTTCAAGTAAAGGTTGTATAGTGGGTAAGTGTATTTATATGGTTAGATGTAAGCTAAATAAAAATGTGGGATATGAAAATTCCCTAATACAAAGACGTAACCATTAATACATGCTATGAATTAAAAGTAGATACAAACGGTTAGTGGAAAATATAATGAGGAATGGACCTCAATTGAAGTATTATATAAGGTCGAAAGACTTTTCAAACTTATACATAGAGCGATTTGGGTACATGTTATCAAAGGTATCTAACATAAGAGTGAAACTTTAATACTAGTTAAAGTTTAAATGTATCAAAATATATGTTTATATATATAGAAAGCAGTGGGGAAAATCTGGATATGAATTACATAGTTCGACTATTATATATTGGTATGGGAAATTATTAAAAATGCATACCTTAATATACATGGAACTAAATGTAATTATGCCATATAGGTAAGGAGAATTCCTTGATAAATTAAGGGAACAAATGTCTTCAAAAGTATTCATAGGTATGAATACAACTATAGCATAAGGAAAATACAGAGGACAGAAATAAAATCATTTGATCACAATATGTAAGACGTTATATTGTCATTAAAATGAACTAAGTAAAGGACATAAAAGCACTCTTAGTAATATAAATAGATATTTTTTTTGGGTAAGTAGAATTTTTACAGTTAAGGTCGTTCTAATAATTTGTCAAATGCAATAACTCAGTGTTTTTTTTTTCAAGTTGAGCAAGTTTTATTTTGAAAAGAGTATGATATTATGAATTATGAATCAAATAGTATACATCATAATTTTTTTGTTTTTATATTCAATGCATTAATACATCATTGTAATTCTAGTTCGTGTTCGCAAAAACTATAGCCTAGATATGTTTTCTCAAAAAAAAATTTCATGCTCTGCAAGTTTCATTTTTCAAACATTATCATATTATGAATTAAAGTATACATAAAAAAACAAAAAATATCTTTTCAAACGTATATTTGGTCACAGTTCAAAATCAAAGAAATGAGAAGAACAAAAAATGCCTCCTTTTGTAGTGAGTTAACACAAACCTCAATTATATTAGACTTCATAGTAGGCATAACATGGCATAATAAAAGTAAAAAATTTCTCCACACACTAAGAAAATATGCCTTTGCAATTAGCATTGTTAGAAAGCATAAATTTCCCCATGAGTTTATGGTTTCTTTAACACTTACTTACAATACCATTTTGTATTCATGCTATAGCTTGCCTCTCTAGGGTTGTATCACCAACCCTTTCTTCTCCTCCACATGTACATAATGAGGATAAAATATTGAATTAAAGTTTGAGTGACTTAGCTTAGACATATATTAAATTATTAGAGAACTATCTAATTTATTATTGATCAAATCAATTTTATATATTTTTCGTTCCCAATAAATATTTTTCATATTTTTAATATTTATTACTTACTGTAAAATATTATATAGATTACGTATCTAAAACATTACATTCAGTTTATATAATTTTACATTTTATGTAAATTTAATGTATTAATTAGATTTATGTTTTAATAATATTAAAAATAATTACTTCCATCTTATCAACATCACAAATTGAATTTATATTTCAACTAATTAATCAAAATAAACATTTTCATAGTTTAAAATTGATTTTTAAAAATTTCATGCAAAGAATTATAATTTGGAATATATATATATATTCAAAACAATAATCAAAATTTGAGTTTCACTCTTTTTTTATATAGTAATAATTATTTAATAAAGAATTTAATTTGATAATTTATTATTCATTATTAAAATATATAAACATATATATAATTTTACAAATTTAAAATATTACTTCAATTCTATGTGATAAAATGGTAGATTGAAAGGGGAGGACAATAATTGAAAGTGTAAAGAAGTATATCAATTAAGTTTAGTATTTGTGATTATATTATGCTTATTATTTAAAGAGAATTACAAATGAGAGGAGGATCCAATGCCTCCTTCTGTAGTTAGTTGACATAAGCCTCAATTATCTTAGACATGTAATTAGTTGACATAAGCCTCAATGATCTTAGACTTCATAACAGGAAAAATATGGCACAAAAAACACTCAAAAATCTCTCGACACATGAACCAAATATTCCTTTTTAAATTAGCATTTCTTGGAAGCATGAAATTCCAGAATATTCCTTTTTAAATTAGCATTTTTGGGAAGCATGAAATTCCTCTGGAATTTATAGTTTCTGTTTCTTTCACTAACGCCTTCTCCTCCTCCAAATGTACCTGATGGGAAAAGGAAATTGATCGACAAAACAAATTTAATTAAAGTTTGAATGACTCAACTACGAAATATATTAATTTATTATTAGTAAATTTTTTAATCTTGATGAAACAAAATTTATATTTTATTTATTTCCAATAAATTTTTGACATATTTTAATGTATTAGTTAAATTTATGTTGGACTTCATAGTAGGCAGAATGTGCTATTATAATAGTCAAAACTCTCTCCACTCACGAAGAAAATATGCCTTTGCAATTAGCATTGCTAGGAAGCATGAATTTCGTCAAGAATTTATGGTTTTTGTTTCTTTCCACAAACACTTCACGCTTCAGCTTGCCTCCGTGGAGTTTTATCACCAACAATCTCTTTCTCCACATGTTGCTGACGGGTAGAAATACATATTAGGACATATATTGATGAAAATTTTCTATAGTGAAAGGGAACGTGTTCATAATCTATGGATTGGATCCATTCAAATTCTTCATGCCATAGAATTACCAAGTTAGGGAGCGCTTTCGCCAGATGCATATTGACGCAGATCGGAGTGTAGGCAGTGTATCAGTTATGTTTGGTTCCTCGGCAATTTTGATGAAGGTTCCGAGGTAGTTTCCGATCTCATTGAGGGTTATTTCTTCCCAATACTCCTGCAACAAGGAGTATAGTCTAATCCAGACTGGTGCCCAATTGAAGTCTTCTTTGTCTAGGTTGAAGTGTTCCACCTAATCCCTCTGAATGAGCCCTGCTGCATTGAAAAAGTAAGAGCCTCCATCCATGACTCGATTTTTGTCTTTGATGCAAGTGAAAATGATGTTGAAGAAGCCCTTGGGGCCCAACTCTAGATCCACCTGACCTTTTGGCTTCCATTTCACCTTGATCCAGCCATATAGAGCTTTCTCAGTTGGCCATAGCCCAATAAATTTATCGATTAATGCATGGTCATGCATATATTGAATGCGGCCATTGATGCGCTCAGTGGGGAGATGGATCTCCGGTTGTTTAGACTGGATGGGTATGAAATTCGACGATTTCACAGGCTGCTCATATTTAGACCAAATCCCATCGCCATATTGAGGCAGAGACTGAGAGGCTACTGGATCGATTGTGGGGGTCGAGTGAGGAGGTGGATCGGTAGCGTGCGAGGAGCTGGGGATGTTAGATCCGTAAATATCCCCAGTGTTGGGGGGGGTTACAGGCCCCCCCCCTTTGGAATTTTCCATGCCCGAGACAGGCGGAAGGATCAATGAATTCGGTGATAAGGAGGAGCCAGAAGCAGTGGCGGCGTCTTCAGAGAGACACAGGAGAGCCCTAGGGCTGTAGGCCTTCGCTTCGAGCTCAGCTCTCAGATCTTCTCATCGTTTAGAAGTTTAATATTTGGTTTTATAATATTAATAACTTGGGTTTATAATATTAATATTAATAACTTGGGTTAACCTCTTATGTTTATAATATATATCCTAAGGGTTTGTAATTTTCATCTCTTGAGTTTATTATGTTTATTCCTTTGGTTTATTAATCACTTGGGTTTATAATATTGATAATCTCATCAGTTTATTAATCCCTTGGGTTTATAATATTGATCCCTTGGGTTTATAAGTGAGTTGAGTTTATAACATTAGTAACTCATTGTGTTTATAATATTAATAATCCCTTGGGTTTATTAATCAGTTGGGTTTAGAATATTTTTTTTTGGTTATAAAAATAAAATGAGAACTTTATTTTGAAAAACAGTTATGTCTTTACATCATATAAATAAATTTTCAGAATTAAAGATGAAATGTATAATCATATGAAAAAATTAAACAAATTATTCCAAAATGAAACAAGAGTGATCACAAATCTATTGAAATTATTGAGAAATGGAGTGACTATGTTGTTGAAATCTATTGAAATGATTAAAATTTGTAACAATAAAAAATATTAAATTACTCAATAAATATTAATGAAAGTAATATAGGGTTTAAGAAATATTAAACATGTTAAAAACATTGTCACATTTTCCAACATTGTAGTGTCACAATTATCATCGAACTATCATATTGTCCGACATTGCACTTTGAGAAGCATCGTTGCAATTCGGTAATTAGTGTTACAATCATTGTCGCAAAGATACATTACATTGTAATGTATTTAATGTTGCATTATGAAAATGAAACAATTACGGTTTATATTATTGTGTTTAATCCAAACGTTTAATATTAGTGTTAGGGTTTAATATTGATCACATAGATTTATAATATTTATCCCTTAGGTTTATGATAGTAATAATATCGTGGCTTTATTTTATTTTATTTTCTAAGTTGGACTAAATTCTATTAATGTAACATAATGTACAAGGAAAGTCTGACCTCTGGAATCATTGAACTAGCCAATTCCAGAGGCATTATATTTCCAAAAATCAAAATGGTGACTGCCCAAGATGCGGAAACGAGTCATAATACAACTGCCCACAGAGGGGAAACCAAATTCATAAAAAAACGAGCTAAGTGTTGTAAAAATATTCAGGAAAGAAAGTTTGACAAGTAAAATTAACATAACTGTAAAAAAAGACCTCTCCATGCTACGTGTCATTTTGTTGAGGAGGTGGTTCCTCCACAATGAGGCACCTGTAGTCTTCGGAGGAGTCATTTGCATGCATCATTTGATGAGCCCCTAGTTCTGAAGTTGTGGAAGTGCGAAAAGTGCTTGCATTGCGTTTGAAGCCATCTTCTCCTAACCAATCTGAGCTACCACTGCCACCACTATCGCTTCCACTACTTCCATTTCCTTTGCTGTTAGAGGAGAGGATGCCCTATTTGACTGGAAGGGCTTCAGACTTACGTGAGAGCGGAAGAGGTGTAGAGTCTATGGTGGATTTTCTTTGCTTTTTCTTGGAGCTTTGGCCTGCTTCAAAGAAATCCTCATCCTTGAAGCTGATGGTGATGGAAGCCGTGAAGCAGAGACAATCCAGAGCACAGGTGTAGTGGAATTGAGCAGAATTCTCCCTAGGCAGAAGAGGCCATGTCTTAAAATGAGGGGTCTACAGAGGCAGAGAAGGTCGGCTCCGACCTTTTCCATGACTTGTGGTGTGGTGTAGAGCCGAAAATCCATCAGGAGAGACAAAGCGAGGCGACTGGGAGGTGTGACCTCGGCCTCCGCCACTGCGAGTGGCTAGATAGTGGGCGAAAATCTCATCTTGAGGCGGCGAAGAAGACTCAAAACGGATGGAAAGAGGGGGACGAAATGCCCGACCGCACCCACTTCCTCGGCAGTAATCCATTTTGTGCCGCCTGGGCATATTGGAACCATCGGAAGCATTAGAGATGGAGGTGAACGGAGATGACTAAATAGAGGGAGCTGTAGGCTATGGATTTTGAGACCAGGGGCCTGAAATGAAGTTGCAGTGAAGGCTGTGAGTGAAATGGAGACCAGGAGCAAGCATAAGGCAATAGTAAAGGCTGCACCACCTCCCTGTGTGCATTCGAGAGCTTAGCTCTGAGACCGCAGAGGGAAAAATGTAGCTGGAGGGAAATGGTGGATTGATACATCGCGAAGGCATTATGAGAAGGTGGAAATGTTGGATTGATACATCCCCTAGGTTTAAAACATTAATTTTTGGGGTTTATTAATCCATTACGCTTTTAATATTGACCCCTTGGTTTTTTTGAATATATATCATTGTCACAATGATACATTGCATTGTAAATTATTTAATCTTGCATTGTGACAATGAAAAAATTAGGGATTTAATATTTTGATTTAAAATATTGGGTTTATGTTGTGTAACCAGCTCCAAAAATAGAAGAAAAGAGATATAAACGCCTTAGAACATAAGACACTATGTGAATAACCAAGGCTAGATGTACTACCATTGAATGAGTTAAAAAAATTGAAATGAGGGACAATAAATGGGTTTTCGATGAAGTTCGCCACCATTTAAGTGCGGGGAGATATTATCCCTTTAAAATTATAAAATATATGATAGGTCTAAATCAAACAATAAAACCAAAATTGTGGAGTATCCGATTTCCCATACGATAATATTGACATAAATACGCACGTCACATTTGGTTTCAAGTAAAGGTTGTATAGTGGGTAAGTGTATTTATATGGTTAGATGTAAGCTAAATAAAAAATGTGGGATATGAAAATTCCCTAATACAAAGACGTAACCATTAATACATGCTATGAATTAAAAGTAGATACAAACGGTTAGTGGAAAATATAATGAGGAATGGACCTCAATTGAAGCATTATATAAGGTCGAAAGACTTTTCAAACTTATATATAGAGCGATTTGGGTACATGTTATCAAAGGTATCTAACATAAGAGTGAAACTTTAATACTAGTTAAAGTTTAAATGTATCAAAATATATGTTTATATATATAGAAAGCAAGTAGGGGAAAATGCTGGATATGAATTACATAGTTCGACTATTATATATTGGTATGGGAAATTATTAAAAATGCATACCTTAATATACATGGAACTAAATGTAATTATGCCATATAGGTAAGGAGAATTCCTTGATAAATTAAGGGAACAAATGTCTTCAAAAGTATTCATAGGTATGAATACAACTCATAACATAAGGAAAATACGAGAGGCAGAAATAAAATCATTTGATCACAATATGTAAGACGTTATATTGTCATTAAAATGAACTAAGTAAAGGACATAAAAGCACTCTTAGTAATATAAATAGATATTTTTTTTGGGTAAGTAGAATTTTTACGAGTTAAGGTCGTTCTAATAATTTGTCAAATGCAATAACTCAGTGTTTTTTTTTCAAGTTGAGCAAGTTTTATTTTGAAAAGAGTATGATATTATGAATTATGAATCAAATAGTATACATCATAATTTTTTTTGTTTTTTATATTCAATGCATTAATACATCATTGTAATTCTAGTTCGTGTTCGCAAAAAACTATAGCCTAGATATGTTTTCTCAAAAAAAAATTTCATGCTCTGCAAGTTTCATTTTTCAAACATTATCATATTATGAATTAAAGTATACATAAAAAAACAAAAAATATCTTTTCAAACGTATATTTGGTCACAGTTCAAAATCAAAGAAATGAGAAGAACAAACAATGCCTCCTTTTGTAGTGAGTTAACACAAACCTCAATTCTATTAGACTTCATAGTAGGCATAACATGGCATAATAAAAGTAAAAAAATTTCTCCACACACTAAGAAAATATGCCTTTGCAATTAGCATTGTTAGAAAGCATAAATTTCCCCATGAGTTTATGGTTTCTTTAACACTTACTTACAATACCATTTTGTATTCATGCTATAGCTTGCCTCTCTAAGGTTGTATCACCAACCCCTTTCTTCTCCTCCACATGTACATAATGAGGATAAAATATTGAATTAAAGTTTGAGTGACTTAGCTTAGACATATATTAAATTATTAGAGAACTATCTAATTTATTATTGATCAAATCAATTTTATATATTTTTCGTTCCCAATAAATATTTTTGCATATTTTTAATATTTATTACTTACTGTAAAATATTATATAGATTACGTATCTAAAACATTACGTTCAGTTTATATAATTTTACATTTTATGTAAATTTAATGTATTAATTAGATTTATGTTTTAATAATATTAAAAATAATTACTTCCATCTTATCAACATCACAAATTGAATTTATATTTCAATTAATTAATCAAAATGAACATTTTCATAGTTTAAAATTGATTTTTTAAAAAATTTTCATACAAAGAATTATATATATATGATATATATATATATATATATATATATATCATATATATATAAAAACAATAATCAAAATTTGAGTTTCACTCTTTTTTTTATATAGTAATAATTATTTAATAAAGAATTTAATTTGATAATTTATTATTCATTATTAAAATATAATAAACATATATATAATTTTACAAATTTAAAATATTACTTCAATTCTATGTGATAAAAATGGTGGATTGAAAGGGGAGGACAATCAATTGAAAGTGTAAAGAAAGTACATCAATTAATTTTAGTATTTGTGGTTATATTATGTTTATTATTTAAAGAGAATTACAAATGAGAGGAGGATCCAATGCCTCCTTCTGTAGTTAGTTGACATAAGCCTCAATTATCTTAGACATGTAATTAGTTGACATAAGCCTCAATGATCTTAGACTTCATAACAGGAAAAATATGGCACAAAAAAAGCACTCAAAAATCTCTCGACACATGAACCAAATATTCCTTTTTAAATTAGCATTTCTTGGAAGCATGAAATTCCAGAATATTCCTTTTTTAAATTAGCATTTTTGAAGCATGAAATTCCTCTGGAATTTATAGTTTCTGTTTCTTTCACTAACGCCTTCTCTCCTCCAAATGTACCTGATGGGAAAAGGAAATTGATCGACAAAAACAAATTTAATTAAAGTTTGAATGACTCAACTACGAAATATATTAATTTATTATTAGTAAATCTTATTAATCTTGATGAAACAAAATTTATATTTTATTTATTTCCAATAAATTTTTTGACATATAAATTTAATGTATTAGTTAAATTTATGTTGGACTTCATAGTAGGCAGAATGTGCTATTATAATAGTCAAAACTCTCTCCACTCACGAAGAAAATATGCCTTTGCAATTAGCATTGCTAGGAAGCATGAATTTCGTCAAGAATTTATGGTTTTTGTTTCTTTCCACAAACACTTCACGCTTCAGCTTGCCTCCGTGGAGTTTTATCACCAACAATCTCTTTCTCCACATGTTGCTGACGGGTAGAAATACATATTAGGACATATATTGATGAAATATAATTTATATATTTTGTATTTCCAATGAGAATTTTGCATTTTTTTAATATTTATTAATACTTTTAAACATTATATGGATTATGTATTTTAAAACATTACATTGAATTTATATCGTTTTTTATAATGTGTATATTTAATGTATTATTTAAATTTATATTTTAATAACATTAAAATGTTTTACGTTTATCTCATCAATATCACATTTATATTTCAATTAATTAATTAAATAAATATTTTTATAGTTTAAGATTGTATGTCAAAAATTTCATCCAGACAATTATGAATTAAAATATTTTCAATTTTATCATTTTTATTTTGAAATAATAATAAAAATTATATATATATATATATATATATATATATATATATATAATCATTACTTAAAACAATGAATTATCAATTAAAATTTTCACTTTCACTTTTTTATGACAATTTATTAATCACTTTTTTAATATATAAACAATTATTGTTTTACAAATTTAGAATATTATATCAATTTTATCTAATAAAAGTGCTCCATTAAAAAAGGAAATAATATCCATTAGCTTCAGATGCAAGTTTAGTAATGAATCAATTAGGTTCATGTTCAAACCAAAAATTTTAGATGAAGTATTGTTATAAATCTAAAACTTATAAAATAAACGTCTTGTTATCAACCTATAACTCAATATTATAAATTTATTGTTGTAATTCTATATACTCAAACGATATATATATATATATATATATATATATATATATATATATATATATATATTACTAATTATTTAATAAAGAATTCAATTTCATAAATTTTTTTTTTTAAATATATAAAAAGGTATTATTTTACGAATTTATAATATTACATCTGATTTTATTGTTGATTATGTATAATTTATTTAAGTTCATTTCCAATGAAAATTTTTCTTTTTTCTTAGTACTTTAAAACATTATTTCCAATCAAATTTTTTTATTTTATGTAAATTTAATGTATTATTTAAATTTATGTTTCAATAAGATTAAAATGCTTTACCTTTGTCTCATCAATATCACATATTAAATTTATATTTTAATTAATTAATCAAAATAAAAAAATTTATAGTTTAAAATACTTTTTTAAAATTTGATGCATACCATTATGAATTCAAATATTTTCAATTTTTATCAATTTTTTTTGAAATAATATTAGAAATTATATATATAATCTTTATCATTATTCAAAACAACAAATTATGAATTAAATCATTACTTTCACTCTTTTATATATATTTTTTCTAAGTTAAGCTACTTCTATTATATCATATAGAATAAAAAGTTACAGGTCTTTTCCTGTGGATTTGACAAGTCCAATCCAGAGGGAAGTTTCAAGAGTTTTATAACAAGACTTGGACTGCCCCTGATGGGGAAACCAGTCCTTAGAAACTAGATAGTGACTGTTGCCCATAGCGGGAAACCGGTAGTTTTAGTTTTCAAAATAAAACATATATCCCATGGGAAACAATTCCTAAACATGAGCATGCCGATAGGAAAGAAAAAACCAAGCCTGAGGAGAACCTGCATTCTTGTTGCTGGAGGTTGGCACCTCTTTCGTGGTTCTGCACATGTAACCCCCATCCTCCATATCCTTGCTCAACGCATGGCCAGAGGGCTGAGGATGTGGCGAAGCTGGCATGTCTGGATGAGTCGCAGAGGCATCAAGCTAGGGTTGGTCCGAATTGCCTTCAGTGTCCTGGCCCGAGCTGCTGCTATTGCTGTTGCCGTCGGAATCACTGGAGTCTTTGCTTCAGCTGGAGGCACTCTGTACAAGAAGGGCTTTCATCTTGCAGGGGATGAAATTTGGCTTAAGAGGAATGGTGGATTTGTGGGGCCTTTTCTTGCTGCAGGAGAGGGAAGGAAGCGAATCAGGGGCAGGAAGCTGTAGAGAAAGCTGGGCATTCATATTGACAGGGGGGTTGCTATCGAGCTCACCCCAACCGATAGAAAGGTTCAAGTCTCGGCTATGGGAGAGCGACAGTGTAGGTCGGGAAGGCTGGCCATGCCCCCCAGTTCTTTTGCACCTCATTCTGTGGCACCGAGGCATAATTTTCCAGGGAGCCAAGTCACCGGACCAGATGGGGGCTGAAGCAGGCTTCGAGGGAGAGCATCTTCCAGAACAAGGACGGGGCTTGAGCGAACGAGGACTTTTCACCAGAGGTGGAGGGACGATGTACATACGCACAGAGAGCGGGCGGGAGGGCCAAAGTGAGGTCGAGAGGGTCGAGGTGACAGACTTAAAGGCCATGGCGAGTAAGGTAATTGCAATGCAGAGCTAGTACGTCGAGGTGAGGGTGGCAAAGGGTGAGTTAATGGTGCTCTCACACCAAAATTTATCATAGCTCTACTTCCTAGCACTGGTCACGTGGAGCCACCGTGTGTCTTCCCACATGGCTACCCCATGGCCTCCTTGCTTACTGTCAATCACCCGCATCCAGGGCACTCTTTTATATATTAATAATTCTTTAATAAAGAATTCAATTTCATAATCTATTATTTACTTTTAAAATATATGAACAATTATTATTTTACAAATTTAAAATATTATATCAATTTTATCTAATAAAAAATGTTGGATTGAAAAGGGGAACCGAGTTGCAAGTTTAAAATAGTATATCAATTAGGCTTAATTGCAAGTTTAGTAGTGTATAAATTAGGATTATGTTCAAACCTAAAACATTAGATGGTGCATTATTATAAACCTAAAGCCTAAGAAATAAACATGTTATTATCAACTTAAAACTCAATTTATTGTTGTAATTCTAAAATGTGATATTCTAAAGAACTTATAAAACTATAGAATCCATTGTTATTAGCCCAATATTATTATGTTAAAAATAATAATATTAGGTTTATTAATATTAATAATATTGAGTTTATAACATTGGTTTAATAAAATCAATGCTATGGAAATGGTTAAATAATTTTAATGCAATTGTTTAAAATGTCAACGACCATACATTTAAGAATATTATAAATCTAAAAATTAATATTATTAATTAGTTGTTAAAAAATTAATATTATTAATTATTTGGTATATCTTTTATCTAATTCACGGGGAATTGAACATTGAATCTCTTGCTTTACACATGATTTATGAACAAGGTTATCACCAACTGAGCTACACCCCGTGGGAAACCTAAAGTTATAATATTACTCTTGCATTATTATAATATTAATAATACCTTGAGTTTATTAATCACTTGGGTTTATAAATATTAATAATCGCGCGAGTATATTAATCCCTTAGGTTTATAATATTAATAATATCTTGGGTTTATAATACTAACGATATGTTGCATTTATTAATCCTTTGGTTTTATAATATTTTTTTTCTAAGTAAAACTAGATCTATTAAGCAGTCAAACCAGAGTTACAATTCTCATCCTCAGAAATGGATGAATCCATGACAGAGGGAATAGGAAAAATGCTACTGTCCAGAACTAGACTGCCCCTAGAGGGGAAACCAACTTTGAAAATCCAACCATAACATGCTGCCTATAGCAGGAAACTAGCCTTAGTAGCAGTACAAAAAGAGATAAACAGAGGTAAACAAAGATATCAGATAAACCAGTAAATGGAGAAATTCGAAGAGTGAACTCTATGGAGAACCTTCATGCAAGTCGCCCTGGGGAGGCGATTCTTTGATAATGCAACAGATATATCCATAATCCAGAGTGTCCAGGCCTTGGTTCGCATCCTCAAGCGGTTCATGCAGAGAAGGAGGAAGACCAAGGCACTCCTCCAGTGAGTCCGCGGAGGTGATATCCTGCAAGAAGGCTGGATTGTCCAGAGAGGCCATCACATTGTGGTCATCTTTCTTCAAGGGGGTGCCCGAATGGCTCAACCCCGGGAGTCACTTCTCCGTAGCTGATTCAAAATCATTGTCATCTGAATTAGAGTTGGAAGTAAGTTGCATGGGGAGGGCTTTAAGTTTGCGAGGGAGGAAGGAAAGCTTAGCAGCAATGGTGGATTTACGAGCCCTCTTCTTGCAACAGGAGGAGGAGGGCGGAGCATACGAATCAGAGAGCTGCGCGGGAGGAGCCAAAGGGTCGGAAAACACAGTGGGAGGTGAGGCCGAAGTAGGGATGGACGGCGACAAGTCCGCCATATCCCAGTTGACAGGAATAATCAAGTTTGTGTGGAGAGCATGTGGCAGAGGGGGTCGCGCAGGGAATCCCCTTCCCCCTGCTCGCCTGCAATGTTGCCGATGGCGCCGTGGCATCTTAGCGATCCTGGGTAAGGCATAGTATTGTTGCAGAGTCGAGACAGAAGACGAAGTCCAGAGGCTTCTAGCCAGAGTCGAGGGGGGCCAAAGCCACACAAGTATAGGGAAGGCAAGCAGAGCAGGTTGAAGAGCCGAGGGAGGAGCGGGAATGGCGAACCTCATAGCGCAGGAAGGAGTAAATTAGAAAGACGTTGAGTACGTCAAGGGAAGGGTGGTGCATGGGACTTTAAAGCCCAGCCCACGCGAGCAATAAAGGCTTTGGGTGTCCCCAGGCCATGGCACATGGGTGCGCCATGTGGTGAGCCACATGGCCACTCCCTGTAGCCCATCGAGACTATATAACACCCGCATTCGGGGGATGGAGGTCATTATGGACCAGGTCTGTACATCCTTGGAGGATAACTTCATCATTAATGGAGGTGAGAGAGCTAGCCCAGAGAGGCGAGGAATGGTGGACTCCTTTTTTCGCAAGGAGATCCGCTACCTTGTTAGGAGAGCGTCGCACATGGTGGAAGTCAATAGCCGTGTCCATGCGAATTTGTTGCTTGAGCATGGTGATTATGGTGGCTAGGAGCCAGCTCTTGTTGAATTTGGTGGCTGAAGAGCCCGGCTGGAGGCACTTAGCCATGTCAATGAGTATCTGAGAGTCACCTTCGATGAGAAGGGGAAAGAGATGATCGTCTCTGGCTATGATGAGCCCCTAAAGTAGTCCTTCCAACTCTACCGAATTGTTTGTATCCCATCCGATGGATCTGTAGAATACTATGTGCACTTGGTCTAGAGAGGTTCTAAAAATACCTCCAAATCCATCTTGCCCTAGATTCCCTTTGGAGGCTCCATCAAAGTTCAGCTTGTAGAAGCCTCAGGGCAGAGGGGACTAATGTCCTGGAGAGGGTTCCATTTGGTTTGAGGGGGGCTCAGGAATGGGTGAGGAGTGTAGCGGGAGGCTCCAATTGGTCCAGATAATCTGTTCCCTTTGGAGAGTGGGGAGGTCTGAATCCTTCCATGGATGAAGAGCTAAAGTCTCCTACAAGTTGCTACAAACCATGTTTCATAGAGTTTCAATAGAGGAACATTGGTCCTTAAAAATACAACGATTGCGCTCCTTCCATATCGTCCAGAGGAGGTGCCCTAGGAGTATTGTCCATAGAGTGTTGAGAATGGCTCAGTGAAAAGGGGTGGAAGGCTAGCTTTGTATGGTGTTGATGATGCTCCCAAGGATTCTATTCGATCTTCTACTAAGAAGTGCCACTTTGTCCCAAAGTACCATTGCTACCACGCATTCATTGAAGAGATGCTCAGCAGTTTCCTCATTGTTCCCGCAATTGGGGCATTGGAATGGGCCGATGAATCCTTTTCGACAAAGATTGTGCCAAGTAACTAAGCGACGCTTACTAAGGAGCCAAAGGAAAGTGGAAATTTTTGGCCAATGTTTAGAATGCCAAACTTTGCCCCAGATGCCATCGGGCTGGTGAGGCAGTAGCAGCAGACTGTAGGCTTCCTTGGTGGAGAAGGTGCCAGTGGAGGTATAGCCCCAACGGATATGGTCGAGATCCTCCGAGACCCAAATTTGTCGCTTGTTGAGTTCTGCTGCCATCTCTGGGGTTAGATTGAGTTCGAATTGAGTTTGGAGATGATCTGCCATTAGCCATTGTCGAAACTGGCCTTAGGAGATTGCTAAGTTGCTCCATAAAGTATTTACGTAAGGATGGGCCAGATGTTCCAGGATGCCTAGCCAATCCGAGGTTGGAAAAATATCTGCCAATTTCAGCATCTACTGCCAAGAATCATACCAAAAGTTTGCTGAGTTGCCTGACTTGACCTCCCAAAAACTATGGTCACAGATAAGGGCGCGATGCTGACTTGCCGCTCTCCATATGAGGGAGCCTGCTTGATCACTGTCATAACGAATGAGGTTGCCTCGAGGCCAATTGCGAGCATATTTGGCTGCCCACATTTGTACCCATGGGTTTTTGGTGTTAGAAACCCATTGCCACCAGATTTTGGCTCCCATAACCTTGTTACTGAGGTGTGTATCACGCAGCCCTAGGCCACCTACATGCTTGAGAATGCACACCTCTTTCCAATTCAGAAGGGCCCATTTCCTTCTTGCCTTGCTGCCTTCCCATAGAAAGTTGCGTTGCAGGTCCCGAATTGCTTTGAGTACCCATTTAGGTGCTACAAACATGGAAAAGAGGTACAGGGGCATGGACTGAAGGATCGATTTAACCAAGATGAGCTGGCTAGCAAGGTTCAGGGCTCGATGAGTCTATAAAGATAGCCGTGATTCCAATTTGTCCAACAAATCTTTCCAGGAGGAGTCTTTGAGAATAGAATTAGTGAGAGGAGTGCCAAGGTATTTAGAGGGAAAAGCTGCAATAGGAAATCCCAGAATTCTAGCTATGTTGCGTTGGGTGATCAAAGGGGTGTTGAAGAAGAAAATATGGGATTTGGAGTTATTTACTGAAGGTCCAGCCGCCAGAGAGAAGCAGTCCAAGGTGGAATTGAGAGTAGAGGCCTCTTGGACAGAGGGGTGGCCAAACAACATGTTGTCATCGATGAACTGTTGGTGCGAGATGGGAGGGAGCTGATGAAGACTTAGCCCTCGAAGAGAGTGGTCTTGAATACTAGCTTTGAGAAGCCTGCCTAAACCTTTAGCCATAATCACAAAAAGAAATGGGGAAAGAGGGTCCCCTTGCCAGATTCCACGAGAGGGAGAGAGGGGTGGGAGGGAGAACCATTAAGGAGAATGGAGTAAAGGGGAGAGGAGATGAGGCTGAGAATCCATCTGATCCAGGTTTGACTAAAACCAAAGGCGGATAGCATTTTCTGGATGTAGCTCCATCTAAGCTTATCGAAGGCCTTTGAAAGATCTATCTTGAGCATCATTCCTGGAATCTTGTATGTCCTTAAGGAGTGTGCCACCTAATGCGTGAGAATGATGCCATCAAGAATGTGTCTCCCTTCTACATAACCGTTTCCTTAGGGGATATAAGGAGGGGAAGGATGGTCTTGAGGTGATTGGAAATAACTTTGGATACAAATTTGTAGAGAAAATTGAAAAGGGCTATGGGGCGAAATTTTCTTGGGGAGGAGGCTTGGTCTTCTTTGAGAATGAGGGTGATGAACGTGGAGTTAAGAGCTGGCAGCATCTAGTGCATGGATTGGGATTCCTCAACCATTTCCGAGATCTCCTTCCATAAATCATGCCAAAATAAATGAAAGAAGTTGGTGGTGAATCCATCTGGGCCAGGGGCCTTGCCTACTTTAAGTTGTGCCATGGCTTGATCCACTTCCTGAAGAAGAACAAGTCTGAGCAACATCTGGTTGTGTTCATCTGTAATCAAAGAAGGGATATATTTAGTGATGCTCTCGATGGCTGCCTGGCGATCCAAGGGAGGTTCCGTGAGAGAAGTCTTGAAGTGGTTCAGGAGTTCCTGTTGTATCTCTTCATGCATCTCCAGGCTTTCCCCTTGATCATTGCGGAGGATAGCGATGCGGTTGGCCATTCTTCTTTGTATGGTGGAGCGGTGAAAGAAGGCGGTATTCTTCTCGCCTTCTTTAAGCCATCAGATTCGGGACTTCTGTTTCCAAAGAATTTCTTCCTAAAGTTTCCATTCCTCGATCCATGATTTGAGGGCTTTCTCCTGAGTGTCTAGGGCATCCGTGTGCCTAGAGCTGATGAGATATTGTTGTAGCTTCTCCATTTGAGCTACCAGATCTCTATGCTCTTGGAAAATTTTTCCGAAGGTGCTTTGGTTCCACCTTTTCAATCTAGTTTTGATGATTTTGAGCTTCTGCTGAATATTGTACATGATGGATCCACTGAAGGGGGGATGGTATGCCACCAATGCATCACTATGTCACGGAAACCTAGATTAGGGAGCCAAAATTGCTTAAAACAAAAGGGTTTGCGTCTGCCCTGACTTGGCCCCTCCCACTGAAGTTGGATGGGCCAATGGTCTGAACCTGCCGCTGGAAGAATGGAGGAGAAAATGTCTCCTCTGGCTTGGATGACTGGATCTGATACAAGGAAGCAATCCAGGTGTGAGGCAATGAAGTTGGATCCAATTCTACGATTATTCCAAGTATGGAGGCCCTTAGCAGTGGCGATGTCAATGAGACAGTTTTGGGTGATGAAAGACTTGAAGTGCAGAGAATCAGCTTCGAGAATTGGACGACCTCCGCGCTTTTATTGCATACTAGTGATCATATTAAAGTCCCCACCAAGGATCCAATGGCAAGAGGGGTTTTCAGCATGCAGAGTCGAGAGATCATCCAGGGTGCAGATCTTACCGGCGATGGACTGAGGGAAGTAAACATTGGTGTGGAGACCTTTGAGGTGAGTTGTGATGAGGTGAAAAGAGGCTTGAAGAAAGTGACGGGAGGCATGAAAGTGAGAGAGGAAGATGATGGTGGGATTCCATGCAATGGCGATGCCCCGAGAGGCCCCATCTGAATCTACTACTACAGTATCACAACCCGACTAGAGATGGTATAGAATAGAATGAAAATTATTACTAGTACATTTGGTTTCCTGCATAAATAAGATGGCAAGTTTGTTGCGACTGATACTATTTTTTATCATATGACACTTTGAGGGACTGTTGATCCCTCGAATATTCCATGAGGTGAGCTTCATTGTAAACTTGGGGGTTTCAGAGCTTTGAAAATTTTTGTCAACTTGGGATATATACCAGACTCCACTAGTTGATCCCCCAATGTAATGAGCATTTGTAAGTCCATTGGTCTCCCGTGTTTCCCTGATTCTCTGATGATATTGATAGTTTCCTGGGGAATAAGTTCCCCTTGGATTCCAAGATGGACGCTTCCCTTTAACAGTTGCGCATTCAATATTGCTTCCTCCAAACTTTCGATTTGCCTAGGAGATATGGTATGGTAAGATTTTGAGTCACAATATTTTTCCAGCCCAGTTAGATCTAGATCTCCAAAGTCAATGGATTTTGGTTCTTCAATCATATAGGTCACAGAGACCAATTTAGGGCTTACTGAGGGAGTCTTGAGAAGATCCGGAGGGGATTGAAGGTCCAAATCCATCACAACATGCTGCATGGGGATGCTATTTCGAGTTGGCTCAACAAGGGAACTTGGGGAGGCTTTCAAGGTATCATTAGGGGTCGCAGTGCTCAATATTGAAGAGTTCAAGCCCTCGAGGAGAGGCATGGTGCTGAAGGAGGGGACGTTGGAGATAATTGGATCGGGCTGAGGCTCCTCAAGAGTTAGATGCACATCAGGGTTGGCTAAAATTTGGAAGTTATTACTGGAGGAGGGGATTTGCGGGGGCGAGGCGGGCGGGTCGTAGGGCCGGGGAGGGTCAGGGGGGCGGGATTCTTTTTAGAATGTCATTTTTTGTGGGCTACTTGAGTAAAACCATCTGGATTTGAGGCAGTAGAGGGGCTAGAGGGAGTAGGGGGTCGATTTTGGGGGCAGTCACGAAACAAATGGCCATGCATGTGACATTTTCTATAGTGAAAGGGAACGTGTTCATAATCTATGGATTGGATCCATTCAAATTCTTCATGCCATAGAATTACCAAGTTAGGGAGCGCTTTCGCCAGATGCATATTGACGCAGATCGGAGTGTAGGCAGTGTATCAGTTATGTTTGGTTCCTCGGCAATTTTGATGAAGGTTCCGAGGTAGTTTCCGATCTCATTGAGGGTTATTTCTTCCCAATACTCCTGCAACAAGGAGTATAGTCTAATCCAGACTGGTGCCCAATTGAAGTCTTCTTTGTCTAGGTTGAAGTGTTCCACCTAATCCCTCTGAATGAGCCCTGCTGCATTGAAAAAGTAAGAGCCTCCATCCATGACTCGATTTTTGTCTTTGATGCAAGTGAAAATGATGTTGAAGAAGCCCTTGGGGCCCAACTCTAGATCCACCTGACCTTTTGGCTTCCATTTCACCTTGATCCAGCCATATAGAGCTTTCTCAGTTGGCCATAGCCCAATAAATTTATCGATTAATGCATGGTCATGCATATATTGAATGCGGCCATTGATGCGCTCAGTGGGGAGATGGATCTCCGGTTGTTTAGACTGGATGGGTATGAAATTCGACGATTTCACAGGCTGCTCATATTTAGACCAAATCCCATCGCCATATTGAGGCAGAGACTGAGAGGCTACTGGATCGATTGTGGGGGTCGAGTGAGGAGGTGGATCGGTAGCGTGCGAGGAGCTGGGGATGTTAGATCCGTAAATATCCCCAGTGTTGGGGGGGGTTACAGGCCCCCCCCCTTTGGAATTTTCCATGCCCGAGACAGGCGGAAGGATCAATGAATTCGGTGATAAGGAGGAGCCAGAAGCAGTGGCGGCGTCTTCAGAGAGACACAGGAGAGCCCTAGGGCTGTAGGCCTTCGCTTCGAGCTCAGCTCTCAGATCTTCTCATCGTTTAGAAGTTTAATATTTGGTTTTATAATATTAATAACTTGGGTTTATAATATTAATATTAATAACTTGGGTTAACCTCTTATGTTTATAATATATATCCTAAGGGTTTGTAATTTTCATCTCTTGAGTTTATTATGTTTATTCCTTTGGTTTATTAATCACTTGGGTTTATAATATTGATAATCTCATCAGTTTATTAATCCCTTGGGTTTATAATATTGATCCCTTGGGTTTATAAGTGAGTTGAGTTTATAACATTAGTAACTCATTGTGTTTATAATATTAATAATCCCTTGGGTTTATTAATCAGTTGGGTTTAGAATATTTTTTTTTGGTTATAAAAATAAAATGAGAACTTTATTTTGAAAAACAGTTATGTCTTTACATCATATAAATAAATTTTCAGAATTAAAGATGAAATGTATAATCATATGAAAAAATTAAACAAATTATTCCAAAATGAAACAAGAGTGATCACAAATCTATTGAAATTATTGAGAAATGGAGTGACTATGTTGTTGAAATCTATTGAAATGATTAAAATTTGTAACAATAAAAAATATTAAATTACTCAATAAATATTAATGAAAGTAATATAGGGTTTAAGAAATATTAAACATGTTAAAAACATTGTCACATTTTCCAACATTGTAGTGTCACAATTATCATCGAACTATCATATTGTCCGACATTGCACTTTGAGAAGCATCGTTGCAATTCGGTAATTAGTGTTACAATCATTGTCGCAAAGATACATTACATTGTAATGTATTTAATGTTGCATTATGAAAATGAAACAATTACGGTTTATATTATTGTGTTTAATCCAAACGTTTAATATTAGTGTTAGGGTTTAATATTGATCACATAGATTTATAATATTTATCCCTTAGGTTTATGATAGTAATAATATCGTGGCTTTATTTTATTTTATTTTCTAAGTTGGACTAAATTCTATTAATGTAACATAATGTACAAGGAAAGTCTGACCTCTGGAATCATTGAACTAGCCAATTCCAGAGGCATTATATTTCCAAAAATCAAAATGGTGACTGCCCAAGATGCGGAAACGAGTCATAATACAACTGCCCACAGAGGGGAAACCAAATTCATAAAAAAACGAGCTAAGTGTTGTAAAAATATTCAGGAAAGAAAGTTTGACAAGTAAAATTAACATAACTGTAAAAAAAGACCTCTCCATGCTACGTGTCATTTTGTTGAGGAGGTGGTTCCTCCACAATGAGGCACCTGTAGTCTTCGGAGGAGTCATTTGCATGCATCATTTGATGAGCCCCTAGTTCTGAAGTTGTGGAAGTGCGAAAAGTGCTTGCATTGCGTTTGAAGCCATCTTCTCCTAACCAATCTGAGCTACCACTGCCACCACTATCGCTTCCACTACTTCCATTTCCTTTGCTGTTAGAGGAGAGGATGCCCTATTTGACTGGAAGGGCTTCAGACTTACGTGAGAGCGGAAGAGGTGTAGAGTCTATGGTGGATTTTCTTTGCTTTTTCTTGGAGCTTTGGCCTGCTTCAAAGAAATCCTCATCCTTGAAGCTGATGGTGATGGAAGCCGTGAAGCAGAGACAATCCAGAGCACAGGTGTAGTGGAATTGAGCAGAATTCTCCCTAGGCAGAAGAGGCCATGTCTTAAAATGAGGGGTCTACAGAGGCAGAGAAGGTCGGCTCCGACCTTTTCCATGACTTGTGGTGTGGTGTAGAGCCGAAAATCCATCAGGAGAGACAAAGCGAGGCGACTGGGAGGTGTGACCTCGGCCTCCGCCACTGCGAGTGGCTAGATAGTGGGCGAAAATCTCATCTTGAGGCGGCGAAGAAGACTCAAAACGGATGGAAAGAGGGGGACGAAATGCCCGACCGCACCCACTTCCTCGGCAGTAATCCATTTTGTGCCGCCTGGGCATATTGGAACCATCGGAAGCATTAGAGATGGAGGTGAACGGAGATGACTAAATAGAGGGAGCTGTAGGCTATGGATTTTGAGACCAGGGGCCTGAAATGAAGTTGCAGTGAAGGCTGTGAGTGAAATGGAGACCAGGAGCAAGCATAAGGCAATAGTAAAGGCTGCACCACCTCCCTGTGTGCATTCGAGAGCTTAGCTCTGAGACCGCAGAGGGAAAAATGTAGCTGGAGGGAAATGGTGGATTGATACATCGCGAAGGCATTATGAGAAGGTGGAAATGTTGGATTGATACATCCCCTAGGTTTAAAACATTAATTTTTGGGGTTTATTAATCCATTACGCTTTTAATATTGACCCCTTGGTTTTTTTGAATATATATCATTGTCACAATGATACATTGCATTGTAAATTATTTAATCTTGCATTGTGACAATGAAAAAATTAGGGATTTAATATTTTGATTTAAAATATTGGGTTTATGTTGTGTAACCAGCTCCAAAAATAGAAGAAAAGAGATATAAACGCCTTAGACATAAGCCACTTCGAGGGGGAAACCTCCAATACATTACATAAATGGAAAATTCTTGGATGATCCAATTTACAAAACCTCCTTTCTATATATAGGAGTCCATGGGGCCATAATGTAATCCTAGTGGGCCACAATGTAATCCTATCCGACCTAAAAATAATAATTTAAGGGCACAATAATAACAAAATGGGGGTTACAAGGGTACAATAATAACAATAAGGGGGTTACACTAACAACAATAAGGGACTATACTAGTAATATAGGGACCTAACATGCCCTCTCCTTCAAAAAAGTGTTGTCCTCAACGCTTGAGTAGCTCTGGGTGCTTCTGTATAAAATTATCATCCTCCCATGTAGAATCTTCAGTGGGTAAGTTCTTCCACTCGATGAGATACTCTGAAATTGATCGATTCCGTAGTTGTCGAGTTCTTGTTTCCATGACCGCTTCTGGTTCCAATATGATTTTTCCTTCCTCATCAAGTTCTGGCAATATTGTTTGAACTGGAAGATTTTCACCTATAACCTTCTTTAAGCATGGAACATGGAAAACTGGATGTACTCGCGAAGAAGCCGGAAGCTCCAATTTGTATGCCATAGTACCAATCTTTTGCAACACCTTGTAAGGACCATAGTACTTTGGCGATAATTTATTATCCTTCTTAGCTTGCTTGAGGGACATTTGTTTATATGGTTGTAGCCGTAAAATACCCAATCTCCTACATCAAAACTTCTCTCGCTGCGATGTTGATCTGCCTGTTGTTTCATTCGATTTTGTGCCAAATTCAGGTTATCCTTTAAGAGTTGGAGAACTTCTTGCTGATGCTCGATGTGATCTTCCACCGCTTGAACCTTCGAATTTTCCCTTAAAGATGATGTGATGGATGGTGGATGATATCCATAAAGTGCCATAAATGGGGTCATTTTTGCTGCAGGATGGAAGGAAGTGTTATACCACCATTCAGCAAGAGGTAACCACTTGACCCATTGTGTTTGTTTATCAGATACAAAACAACGAAGATATCCTTCCAAACATTTATTTACTATCTCAGTTTGACCATCAGATTGAGGATGATAAGAAGAGCTATGAGCTAATTGAGTACCCAAACAAGAAAATAACTCCGTCCAAAAATTTCCAGTAAAAATGGGATCTCTGTCGCTCACAATAACCCTTGGGCTTCCATGTAGCTTTTGAATTCTGTCTATAAATGTAGTAGCAACTGTATTTGCTTTAAATGGATGAGATAATGCACAAAAGTGTGCATACTTGGTAAGCCTATCAACTACCACCATGATGACACTCTTTCCTTCGGACTTAGGTAAACCTGTGATAAAATCCATTGAAATCTCCTCCCAACGTTGACTTGGAATGGATAAAGGTTGTAGAAGTCTCGGGGTCTTAATTGTTTCCACTTTATTCGACTGGCAAACCAAACATTCCGCCACAAACTTTTGAATATCAGATTTAAAGCCATCCCAAAAAAATTCTTTCTTCACCCTGTGGTAAGTTTTTAAAAATCCTGAGTGTCCTCCTAAAGGAGAAGTGTGCAATTCCAGAAGAATCTTTTGTTTTAGTTGGGAATTCTTACAAAGATATAAGCGATCTTTGTACCAAAAGGAATCATTTTTCCAACTAAATGTATCAGATGTACTAGGATCTTGCTGCAACTTTTGAATGAGTGTCCATACATCTTTTTCCTTCTTCCATTCATCTCTTGCTTCAGTTATCCAATCTGGTTGGATAATAGAAATGGCACAAAGCAATGATTCCACCTCTTCATTCTTTCTTGAGAGTGCATCTGCAACAACATTAAGCTTTCCTTTTTTGTCGATTATTTCAAAGTCATAACCCAACATCTTTGTGACCCATTTTTGCTGTTCTTCTGACGATAGTCTTTGTTCCAAAAAGTGTTTAAGACTATCATGATCAGTTTTTTCCTTGAAGTGTCTTCCCATTAGGTAAGTTCGCCATTTCTTTAGTGCATGTAGTATTGCTAACATTTCCTTCTCATAAATAGGTTTCTGTAAATACTTTCCTTCGATTGGACGACTTTCAAAAGAAATGGGTCTTCCTTCCTGCATTAAAACTGCACCAATTCCATTTCCTGAGGCATCACATTCCACAATAAAGGTTTTTGTGAAGTCTGGCGTAGCTAAGACCGGTGCTAGGCACATTGCCTCTTTAAGATGTTCAAAGGCCTTAGTTGCTTCAGGAGTCTATGAAAATGCATCTTTCTTCAATAATGTTGTTAGAGGTGCTGCTATTCTCCCATAATTCTTAACAAACTTGCGATAATACCCTGTTAACCCGAGAAATCCTCGCAACTGCTTTATGGTTGTGGGGACTTTCCATTCCTTAATGGCTTTAATTTTGTTAGGGTCTAACTTAACACCCTCGTGAGATACAATATGACCCAGACATTCCACCTCTTGTACTCCAAAGAAACATTTGGATGTTTTTGCATATAATTGTTTCTCCTGCAATAGTTTGAGCACCCTGTCAACATGTTGAACATGATCCTTCCAAGACCTATTGTAGATTAGTATATCATCAAAAAATACTAGCACAAATTTTTCTAAGGAAGGGTTTGAAAATGGAATTCATCAACCCTTGAAATGTAGAAGGTGCATTGGTAAGGCCAAAAGGCATGACCAAAAATTCATAATGCCCCTCATGAGTTCGAAATGCTGTTTTTGGAATATCTTCAGTCTTCATTCTAATTTGATGATATCCTGAACGAAGATCCAACTTGGTAAAATAAATTGCTCCATGTAATTCATACAATAATTCATCAATCACAGGAATGGGAAATTTATCTTTAATGGTGAGCTTATTGAGCTCCCTATAATCTGGACACAGTCGCCATGATCCATCCTTCTTGTGTACCAATACTACAGGAGCAGAGAAATAACTTTGACTAGGTTGAATTATACCCGCCTCTAACATTTCTGCAATCATACGTTCAATTTCGCTCTTTTGGACGTAAGGATATCTATAAGGCTCGATGTTTGGAGGAACACTTCCTGGAATCAAATGAATAGCATGATCATGATCACGAATAGGTGGGAGTCCTTTGGGAGTTTCAAACACCTTGGAATGATTGTCCAAGACTTGTTGGAGATCTGCAGAAACAGATGATTTTGATGTCGGAACTTCTAGTGAGCATAATTGTGCAATTACGCCTCGTTGTTCTTTATTTAGAAGCTTTGTCATGACATTAGAGCTTATTATCCTTCCCGACTTCCCTTCAATACCCCGTAATTCGACTTCCTTTCCTTCTGAAAAAAATTTCAAGAAAAGTTCTTGAAAATTAAAAGCTACCGTCCCCAAAGATTGTAACCATTGTACTCCTAGTACAACATCAACACCTCCCATAGGAATGGAAAGAATTTGACTATTCAATACATATTCCCCCATGGATAGCTTGATATTATGGCATTTTCCAGAGAAATCTATAGTTCCTCCATTTGCAACCATCACTTGAAATTCTGGTGCTAGGTATAGGAAAAAATTCAATTCCTTGGCTACCTTACAATGAATAAAATTATGGGTGCTACCTGAATCAATCAACACTATTACCTTTTTCTTCTTGATATTTCCTTCTATCTTGAGAGTTTGAGGAGTGGTAATTCCTGCCAGTGCATTACACGATATGGTTAGATTCATTTCTTCCTCTTCTAGGGCTGGTTCCTGGTGTATATCCTCTTCTTGTTCATTTTCTTCTTCCTCTTCACAATCTATGTAAAATAATTTCTTCTCAGCACACTTATGACCTTTAGTGTATTTGCTATCACAACTGTAGCAAAGCCCTTTTGCTCTTTTTTCTTCCAATTGTCGTGGTGTCAACCTTGTAGGTTGTGGAAATCTAGGCGTAGCAACACTTCCTTCTTTATAGAATTGAGTGGTAGGCTTCCTTGTCGCCATAATTTTACATTCAACTTTTCTTGCCAACCCGAATGCCTTCTCCAATGAATCAGGTTCCAAAACACGAACTTCATTTTTGATGTTATCCTTTAGAGCACCTATGAAGAGATCAACCATGTGTTCCTCTGGAATATCAGTTACCCTTATATTCAATATTTGGAAGTCCTCAATGTGCTGCCCCACTAAACCCTTTTGTTTGAGATTTATCAATTGGCTAAAGAAGGTGTTTCTCTTCGTATCCTCATAATGTGCTATCATTTCCTCCGTAAAAATCGACCAAGTGACAATTTTTTTACGGGAGCAAAGCCATCGATACCATACAAATGTATTTTGTTCTAAATGTAAAGTTGCAATGCGTACCTTTTGTGTGTTTTGCACGTTATGGAGATCAAAATATTGCTCCATCTGTAGTATCCATGTTACAGGATCCTTCCCATCAAATTTCCTCATATCCATTTTTGGAATATGGTGGTTCTTCCCGCCAACATTAGAGTTTATGAAATCGCGATTAACATTTATTTTGTTCTCATCATGAGGTTCTTCTACTATCTTTTCACCATTAGGAGACATTTCTTGTATCAACTTGGTCAAACCTTTGATGTCTGCTTTTAGATCATTCTTCATGTTTTTCATGTTTTTTTTCATGTTGTCTTTCATGTCATCCATATTAGCTTCCATGCTAGCTTCCATGCCATCCATCTTGGCTTCCACACCTTTCTTCAAACCATCCATCTTCTCTTCCATGCCTTTCTTCAAAACTTCCATTTCATTTTTTGTTGCTCTTTGCGAGAGTGAAATTTGTTGCACTTGCTCTTGTAATTTTGATAGATCATGTTGCGATTCTTCATCTTCATGAGTCATAGTAGACCCTTATGAAGGCTTAATGGGTGTTGAATTATTTTTATGGGGCATATTTTAGAACCCAATACTGATATCTATTCTACAATATGTCCTTGTAATCAATTCAAATTTATTCTTCAAACAAGACTTATGCAATTCGGAAAAAAAATACACACCTTTTTCTTGCTTTTGAGGAGCTCGATATTGAAATTGGATTATCTCTGTGATTGCAGTACTTCCATATCTGAATTTCGGTACCAACGTATCCCTCTGAATTATCTTTTGAATGCCACAGGTCTGACCTGATTTGGATTATCCAAGACAAAGCTATGTCCAATCTCCCACAATGACCTAATTATGGATTGGTTCAGTAGAGCGAACTTGTACGACTTGCCACGTGTCACTGTTTCGTCCTTTGTCTCTGAAATATATAGCCAAGAAACTATAGTCCGTGTACTTACGACCAATTTTTACGGTACTCCAATCCTATGTCCAAAGAGAGAGTTATTGAAATTTTCCCACAAATCCTCTTTGAGATGAAATTTAGGAGCCTGAAAAAGCACTACTTTCTGCAGCTCATATCTCCAAAAATATTGCGAACCAAGCTCTAAAATTTTTTGAAAAATTTCCTCAGGATTTCAGCTTCACACCATATGAATTTTAGATTCTGAACCTTCGTAGAAAAAAATTTATAGCGCAAATTCCACGATGACTTGTTTAGGAGCCTAAAAAAAGACCTAACTTCCACAGATCATATCTCCTAAAATATTGCGAACCAAGCTCTGAATTTTTTAGAAAATCTTCCTCCGGGTTTCTGCTTCGCACCCTAAAAATTTCAGCTTCTGAAACTTCGTAGAAAAAACGTTATAGCGAAAATGCCACGATGACCTGTTTGGAGCAGCGAAACCCTAGAATCCAAAGCCTCTGATACCAAATGTTGTGTAACCAACTCAAAAAATAGAAGAAAAGAGATATAAACACCTTAGAAATAAGCCACTTCGAGGGGGCAACCTCCAATACATTACATAAATGAACAATTCTTGGATGATCCAATTTACAAAACCTCCTTTCTATATATAGGAGTCCATGGGGCCTTAATGTAATCCTAGTGGGCCACAATGTAATCCTAGCCGACCTAACAATAATAATTTAAGGGCACAATAATAATAAAATGGGGGTTACAAGGGTACAATAATAACAATAAGGGGGTTACACTAACAACAATAAGGTACTATACTAGTAATATAGGGACCTAACAGTTTAATCCAATTGGTTAATATTATTCTTAGGGTTTACTATTGATCCCTTAGGTTTATAATGTTTATCCCTTGGGTTTATTAATATGTTGGGATTATAATATTAACAATCCCTACGATTTAATATCTTGGATTGATAATATTGATTATCTTATGGTTTTATTAATCCCTTGGGTTTAACATATTAATTCTCAGGGTTTGTTAATTCCTTTTGTTTTTAATATTGATCCCTTGGGCTTGTTGATCCCTTTGGTTTATAATATCTATCCCTTTGGTTTATTAATTCATTGGGTTTATAATATTAATCCATTAGGCTTACAATTTAATCCCTTGGATTCATACTATTCATAATTGCTTGGATTTATAATATTAATAATCCCATGGATTTATTAATCCCTTGGGTTTAAAAAATTAATTCCTAGACTTTATTAATTCCTTAGGTTTTTAGTGTTAGTTCGTTGGATTTATTGATCCCGTGGGTTATAATATTAATAATCATTTTGGTTTATAATACTAATCCCTTAGGGTTATTAATATCTTGGTTTTATAGTATTAATCCATTCGGTTTCTAAGATTAATACTTTGGGTTTATAATATTAATGACTTGGGTTTATAATATTAATAATCCATTAGGTTTATTAATTCTTTGGGTTTATTAAATTGATCCATTGGGTTTATAATATTAATAATCCCTTTGGTTTATTAATCCCTTTTGTTTGTAATATTAAGAATCCCTTGGGTTTATTATTCCATTGGGTTTATAAGACTAATCCCTTGGGTTTTCTAACTCTTTATGTTGGTAATCTTAATCTATTGTGTTTTTAATACTGATCCCTTGGGTTTGTTGATTGCTTAGGTTTATAATATTTATCCATTGGGTTTACTAATTCCTTGGGCTTATAATATTAAACTTATGGGTTTATTTGTCCCTTGGGTTTATAATATTAATAATTCCTTAGGTTTATAAATTAGTCCCTTGGGCTTATAATTTCCTCCATTGGGTTTATTAATTCCTTCAGTTTATATGTCCAGTTTATATACATTCTATTTATATTATTCAATAGGGTTTATTATTGATCCCTTGGGTTAAATATTTTTCCCATGTGTTTATAATCCATTCGGTTTTCTGTATTAATATTTATCCCGGGGTTTATATACCTTCGATTTATAATATTTATCCCTTGGGTTTTTAGTATTAATCCTTTTGTTTTATTATTCTCTTAGGTTTATAATGTCAATCCCTTAGGTTTATTAAATTAAGGGTTCCATTTCCTAGGGTATAATATTACTCATAGAGTTTATAATATTAATTCTTAGGTCTAATATAAATCCCCTTGGTTTATAGTCATCGTCCACCATGGTCCAATGTCACACTGTGATAAAGATTTTTTCCGTATGAAAATAAACCATCATCGCATTGTGAAAAATATTGTCTCCATATGAAAATCAATCATGTTCAACCATAACATTGTGACAAAGATTGTATCCATATGAAAATAAATCATGGTCAACCATGGCGCAACATCGCATTATGACAAAGATTGTCTCAATATGAAAATCAACCATGGTCAACCATGGTCCAATGTCACATTCTGAAAAAAGATTGTCGAAATATGAAATATTTTTTATAGGGTTTATAATATTAATCCCACGGTTTAATATAAATTCCTTGGGTTCATAATAGTGGCCAAACATGATCAACCATGTTCCATTTTCACATTGTGACAAAAATTGTCTCAATATGAAAATCAAGCATTATGAACCATGGTCAACCATCATCCAACATTGCATTGTGACAAATATTATTTCAATTTGAAAATAAACCATGGTAAACCATGGTCAAGCATGGCCCAACATCATATTATGACAAAGCTTGTCTCAATATGAAAATAAGCCATGGTAAGCCATGGTAAGCCATGGTAAACCATGTTTATTTAAGTTTTTATAATATCTATCGTAGGGTTTATATGCCTTGGGTTTATAATATTTATCCCTTGTGTTTGATATTATTCCCTTGGGTTTATAATCCATCTGGTTTTTAGTATAAATTCATTTCGTTTAAAATTCCCTTGGCTTTATAATATCAATCATTTGTATTTATTAATCTAATGGTTCCTATTCCCAGGGTTTAATATTATTTATAGGGTTTATAATATTAATACTTTGGTCTAATATAAATCCCCTTGGGTTATAATCATGGTCAACCATGGGCCAACGTCACATTGTGACAAATATTTTCTCAATATGAAAATAAACCATGGGCCAACGTTTCATTGTGACAAAGATAGTTCTGCATATGAAAATCAGTCATGGTTAACCATGGTGCAACGTCGCATTGTCACAAAGACTGTCTAAATATGAAAATCAACCATGGTCAACCATGGTAACCAATAATAATTATAGGGTTTACAATATCTATCTTAGGGTTTATATATAACTTTAGTTTGTAATATTAACACCTTGGGTGTAATATTATTCCCTTGGGTTTATTATTCCCCTGGGTTTATAAATATGTTACATTTGGAAAAATATTGTCTCAATATGAAATATTGTTCATAGGGTTTATAATATTAATCCCACGGTTTAATATATGTCCCTTGGGTTCATAATCATGGTCAAGCATGTTCCCATTTCACTTTATGACAACGACTGTCTCAGTGTGAAAATAAAGCATTGTCAACCATGGTCAACCATCTTCCAACGTCACACTGTGACAAATATTGTCTCAATATGAAAATAAACCATGGTAAACCATGTTTATTTAAAGGTTTATAATATTTATCTTAGGTTTTATATACCTTGGGTTTTTAATATGTTCATCCCTTGGGTTTGTTGATTCTTTCGGTTTATAATATTTATCCCCTAGGTTTACTAATTCCTTGAGTTTATGATATTAACCTTTGGGGTTTATTAGTCCCTTGGATTTATTATATTAAAAATTCCTTGGGTTTATAGTTTAATCCCTTCGGTTTATAATATTAATAATCCATTGGGTTTACTAATCCCTTGAGTTTATAAATTCATTTTTTATATGTTCAGTTTATATTATTCCATAGGGTTTAATTTTATTCTCTTGGGTTAAATTTTTTTCTATGAATTTATAATCCATTTAGTTTCCTGTATCAATATTTATGTTAGGGTTTATATACCTTGGGTTAAAAATATTTATCCCTTGGATTTAATATTATTCCTTGGGCTTTTAGTATTAAACCTTTTGGTTTATTATTCTCTTGGGTTTATTAGTCTAAGGGTTCTTATTCCTAGGATATAATATTATTCATATGGTTTATAATATTAATCCTTGGGTCTAATATAAATCTACTTGTTCAACCATAGTCCAATATCACATTATGACAAAGATTGTCTCAATACAAAAATAAACCATGGTAAACCATGGTCAACAATTCTTATTTAAGGATTTATTTTATTCATCTTAGGGTTTATATACATTAGGTTTATAATATTTATTCCTTGGGTTTGATATTATTCTCTTCGGTTTATAATCCCTTGGGTGTTTAGTATTAATCCCTTTGATTTATTATTCCTTTGGGTTTATAATATCAATCCCTTTCATTTATTATTCTAAGAGTTCTTATTCCTAAGGTTTAATATTATTAATAGGGATTTTAATATTAATCCTTGGGTCTAATATAAATCCCCTTGGTTTATAATCATGGTCAACCATGGTGTTATAGGTTAATTTGGGTGCCATTCCCAATGACCTGGTTAACTGAACATCATCTCCAGGACCAATGATCAAGGGTCTATCATTCCCTATCATTTCAGTTGCTATATGCCCTAAGACAATAAACAAGACAAATCAAGCAAGACTTTCATCAAGCAAAGGTTTCCATGGTTTGAAGCTTATTATATAACATATGAGAGCTCACCAATGTAGGCTATAAAGGGCCTAAGTGCATTTCATATGCAGGTAGCCCCATGCAAGGCTGCTCTGCAAAGCACTTCCCGACATTCACAGGTGCGTTGGTCACATTTGGAGTGAAATTCTCATTGTTCCAGAATCTCCACTTGGCCAATGCCTTCTAGAAGAGTTCACATGTGTGAAGCTTTGGATCCAAGTGTCCATTTGACATCTACATGACTGGAAACATGTCTTGCATATTTTTGGAAAGTTATTTATTGCAAAACAACCTACATTTCATCTATAAATTGAGCATATGTCTAAGTGCTTGAAGGGGAAGAATTTGAGTAGAGAAATGTTGGAGAATTTTCAATTGAGAGATAGATTTGTGAAGCTACTGCTGGAGATATTTATACTGTGATGAGGCTTTGGAACGTTGCTAGAAGGTCACTTCAAATTAGTCACTAGGTTGTAACCTCTCCTTCTATCATCAATAAAGAGTATTGCTTATTTTTCCCTATATGCATCTGTATTGGCTTTGATTTTCCATATTGAAAGATCCTGGTTGATGTATATGGTTTATGCTTTACTGATTTAGCTAACTAGCTTGAATATATATCTATATTATTGCATATTCTGTTGTTTCAGTGTTCTTTCTACCCAAAAACCGCTTGAATTTGAAGCTGCAGTGGAAGTGACAAAAGGAGCCATTTGGAAGCAACTGAACAAGTAAGCCTCCAATCCTCTCTGTGTATCTATTCTGAGTTAGGATAAATAGTCGTATAGTCTTTCACCTGTTGTTCTAAACTAGCACCAGTCTAGGGAAGTGTGATTTATCTGTAATTCACAATTCTGGCCCAACAAATTTGTGACCATAGTGGGGAGAATTTCTCTTAGTTCTAGGTGTTTAAGCCTCTGATCTGCTTTGTTTATCCACCCAGTAGTTGTTACAAATAAATATTAAACTTTTTCAGAGCTTAATTTCCAAACACAGTGAGTTAAACAATAGTATTTTTCTTTGTATATTGTGCCCAACGCACCCTTAGACTCGACACAGTGCTTTGCAAAGCCCTGCATTGCCGAGCACTATCTCCCTTTAGAGACTGTGTTGACTCCTGAATGTGACGAAATTCCCTTGAATTTGACTTTGCAACTTTCTTCAGTTTTGTCTGCTGCTGTGTTCTGAAAAGTTTGATGCTCAATTGACCAGTGACTCTATATACTTCTTCTCCTTTGACTGAAATTTGTTCAATGTTGTTTTAAAAAAGTTTTTCTTTATCATTTACAAGTTGATTTCAAAGTAATTTTTATGGTCGCATTAAGAATCATTTGCTTTCGAAATAGGAAATTTTCGTAAAATCTTCATTTCCTTGATAGGAGAAATTGTTGTTCAAATCCTCATTTTTCCTTCAAAAGAGATATTGTTGTTTGTATTCTTCGTTTCTCGAAAGTAAAAAGAATTTGAATTGTTTTTTTAGTGCACCTAGTTTCTTTTCTACATTTATAACATTAAGGAAACTAAAAAGAAAAACTTGCATTTGCATGTAGTATTTTTGTGTGTTTTCAAAAAGGAACATTAGGAAATGTGCATTTAGTTTGTGATCATTGATTTGTTTTGCTCATTGATTTGTTTTCTCACAAATTATTTTCTCTCTTCCCTTAGTAGCTAGGTTTTTCATTGAAGGAACTGAAAGTGAAAGATTGGTTATCATTTTTAGTTTCATTTTAGGAATTTTTCAATACATCATTGCGGTGAACCTTTGAAAGGAAAATTGTTAAGCAAGATCAACATAAAATTAATCTCAATTTAATTAACAACGCATTGGAACCATAATGATAACATTTAGAAGGTCTAGGCTAGAGACGTGTTCCGGCATCGTAAAACATAGTAGTTGTCGTTAACTTGTCTATGATACATTCCGAGTGTGATACCTCACTCCACGTACGTAAGTATATCGTAGCTCTTCCACGTACTTTCAAGTATATCGGGTAGTGTTACAGTACTATACGTATAAAGGGGTCCTCTCACTATGTGGTTTCGCATCAGACAGCGCTAATACAGACTTGGGCCTCCATGTACCTTCGGGTATATTTGGGAGGAAAAATTTTAGGTGCTATCCATCCATAGTGAATCGAGTCGACCACCTTGAAATTTTGATACACCGAACACAACATTCGGGGAGATTACCTACCCGTACTTCTTGGTTCGCTAGGAGGTATTCTACAGTTCATAGTTTCTTGGTAAACCATTTTGCCTAGCATTACCCTATTTTTGTTTATTTTCTTTTGGTTAAAATAAATTAGTAATCGTGGAAGAAAAAAATCATATCCCCCTTCATTCGCGTATATTAGCTTTAAAACCACCTTTAACACTGGAAGTTACTTCTGGTAGGTGAAGGCGATCACAATCTACCAAATCAAGTATAATTTATAACTCTGGTGAAACATCATCTTTTATTCCAGAGTTAGCTCAAATTGTTTCCACACATCCCGGTTTGTCTACTGTTGTCGAAACAAAGTCTTCATAGCTACCCGTGGTCATGATCCATTCAATCACTGAGACCATACCTCCTGGACCCGACGTTGTTCAATCACAAATTGATCTAGATCCTATCTCTTCTTTGCCAGAAAATCTGAATCCTAAAGTCGAACAACCAGAAGTTGTTCCTACCTTGGTCATTCGACAAAGTTCTGTAGCTATTGAAACTCCTATATCACACAGTCAACCGTCTGAAATATATTTTGGGCCTAACGGTGAAGTTCTTCCTCCTGGTTTAATTGTGATTGAAGAAATCCCACAAGATGATACACCTTTAACTCCAACCCATTTTGGGGGGGGACCTTTACCTGTACTAGTATTTTCCTCAATCATTTCCATCTGCTTTTTTTGATCCTATTGCCATTCAATCTCCCATCGATTTTTGAGGATATACTTTTGGTCAAAAAACCATGTCTGAACCAACATCTTCAGTTGGGTCTTCCGTTCCAATTACGTCAGCTCCTACCCTCGCTACTCCGCCGTTGTTCACAACCTCACCAGAGTCATATTTTCACGATGGCCCTTCGGTCCTAACAAGTTATAAATCATTGTCTAGCACCTTCTCTGGTGCATCTTCACGTTCATGTTCTTTTCCAATGTCATCATCTGGTGTTTTAACTGGTAGTCCTATAGTTAGTACTGAATGACTTGATTCATTACATACATCATCAGGGCAATATCAAGTCGGTCCTTTTCGGTCAATTCCTTTAAATACCATATCAACTGGACTCCCAACATTCGGGGAACAATATTTTCTGTGTTATTATCTTCCTTATGCTGGGGGGAAACCTTTGGTCACCCAATATGACAGTACTCAGTCACTTTTTGGTCAAAATAATGTTGACATGAATGTTTGTCAATGACATCCCACTCTGCCTATCCAACCACAAACGGTTGTACACTCGTATCAACCAGTTAAACCTGTTACACCCACTTCATTACCACTTGTTAATACATCTATACCCTTGTTAAAAAATAAAAATATTGTACATAAACCTTATCAAGCGAGTTCTTCAACTCAATATCATCAAGTGTTGGGTCCAAAAACTCAAAATCCTTTGTTTAATTTACAACAACCTGTATCAGGAATTATTTATTCACAAACTGGTGTAGCATTTTATGGGATGTCACAAACATAACCTGGTTATAGATATCAACTGAATCCAAATTACACTAATTTTGGTTATAACATTAGTGGATAGATCCCTTAGTAGCCACAGGTGCAAATGCCTCAAACTTCATTTCAACAAGTATCATATCTAGGTTTTGGTCAACAAAATTCTCAAGCGTTTGCCATGCAGAACAACCCCTATCTGGGTTACTAGCCAGATTCTGTATGTTGGTGCTCAAAGACATGTTTCCCAAGTAATTTCATCTTACCTTGGCTATGCTCAACCTGACCTTAATCGACAGTTGCCTTTTGTTGCAACCTTGGAATTACCAGATTTAAACCGATTAACCAATGATCCTATAAATTATGCTCCTTGGTGGCCGTTGATACCTCATAAATTACCCTCCAATATTGCTAAATTCAATGGAAACCCTGGAGAAGATCTGTTGACTCATGTCATGACTTATCATTTATGGTGTTCATCAAATTCCCTGAATGATGATTTTGTTCGACTATGTCTTTTCTAGTGTACGCTTACAGGTCTGGATGCTAAATGGTACATTGAATTACCTAGAGCTTCTTTTGACAATTTCACTACCTTAAATACTGTCTTTTTGACCCATTTCCAGTTACCGATCAGATACGAAACTAGAATGGAACTCTCGACCAACTTCAAACAGACTACTTCTACTCACATTTCTGATCATATTCATGAGTGGCATCGCCGTCGATGAATGGTTAAGACATTTGTTTCAGATCAGCTCCTTGATGAATGGTTCATTAAGTCCCTGTTACTGTCTATAACTGAGGATGTGGCTAAAGGCGGCGTCATCACAGAAGAGCAAGTCATCACTCGTGCCCAATATTTAGACTTGATTTACACTCATTCTGGCATGCTCTATTAAAAAATTCCTAATGCACCGTGATCTAATTTCAATGTTCCTCCTCAAATAAAGGACTCTCATGCCGAAGACGGCTTGATAGGCACTGCAAACACACACCACAATATTGCATCTGATCTTGCTCCTACTTCCAAAATTAATGCCATGTCATTTTACAAAGTCAAAAGTGACAAGCAACCAGGAAGTAAGAAAAAGGGGAAATCAAAGAAAAAGCAAACTTCTAACCCGTGGGAAAGATCATCTGATCAACTATTAGGACCACGAAAACCTCGTTATCCATGCATAATATGTAACGAGGAAATTTTTTTTAGGGATTGTCCTCACCATGCTGAAGTCTCAAAAATCATCAAGACTTCCCATGTATCAGCTGCGTTGACAGACGCATTCCCAAATCCAGAAACTAATTTGGTTGCTACAGATCCAGCTCCTTGTTCCCAAGTTTTAATTTTATCCACCACAAAACCTTCACAAGATATTTTGGTGTCAATGTGGAATAAAGACTATGGTAGTCCAGCCACTAATCAACCTACTACCTTGACAACGAATCCATCTACTGAATCAGTACCACCTATTGTTATTCCTGAATTGACAATTAAGCCACCAAAGGGAGTAATTCATAAAACGACATATAATCCTCGAGCAAGAGCTGCACAAAATTATAATATAGTTGAATATTTGGCTCAATCCCCTTCAACTATGTCTGCTCTTGAGGTATTACAAAATTGTCCCTCCCAGAAGCAGGCTTTATTGTCGGCAATTGGTGGAATTGATCCGACTGATTCTAATTTTGTCGTCTTTAACCATACGGGCTATGTACCGCAGCTACCAGTAGAATTGGCATTCTCCATACAAGTAAATGTTCTCAATCACCTTGTTCATCGCACTATTATTGATGAGGGAGCATCTACGTGCATTATGTCTCTAAACTGTTGGAAGTCACTTGGTTCACCACGATTATCACAATCATCAACGACATTGAATGCTTTTGATGGAAGAACATATAAACCTTGTGGTATTATCAATAGCCTACATGTTGAACTAGGGGAAAAAACAGTGAATATTGATGTCGAGGTTGTTGACAGACCCCTTGACTATAATATTTTACTTGGAAGACCATGAGTATATGCAATGACTGCCATTGTTTCTACATACTTTAGAATGATTTCCTTTCCACATAAAGGTACAATCACAATCATTAATCAATTATCCTTTGTTGCCTCCGCTTCTTATGTAACTGGAAGCGTTCCGTTTGTTCACTTACCCCAACTAGAAATTCAGAACATTGGTGTAGGAATATTAAAGGATTCCACTCTTATGGGAACCTTTGCATTACAACCACCCGCGACATTATCAGAAATTGCAAGTATAGAGACCTGCTACATGATCTCTTCCACTCTATCTGGCTTAAGGGAAAGTACGGATGATTCTGAAATTTCTATGTTGGATGAAGTTTTACTGCCCCAGCCCTATTGAGCTGGCATAGAAATCAATCTATTTGGCTTGGGCGGAAAATCCGAAATCAACATCGCCGAATGTTTGGGTTGATCATTCCTTAGATTTTGGTACTCCATCTGGTCCATTTTCCTCAAAACTTTTGACAGATGAAAATATTTTGGAAGCTATGATGTCAGAAGGAGAACCATGGGAAGATTATCATCATTGTTCCCATATTCCAGATTATGAAGAAAAAAATCTCAGTGAACTATATCACCCATCCATCAAAACTTTCTTTTTGAATTCTTTTCCAATTAATGCAATCAATTTTGAGCGAAACTTATCAAATACTGAAGAAACAATTTCTATCGATATTTCGACCAAACCTGGCATTGTAGAAAATATTCATGTAGGTGTATCTTGTTCTCCATAAGAAATTAATTCATATCGCTCTCTTTTTCGTGAATTTTGTGACATATTCGCTTGGTCTTACGAGTAAATGCCAGGCATAGATACTAGTATAGTTGAAAAGACTATTAATATGTATCCTGATGTCAAACCGATGTGTCAACGGCTTCGTCCTGTTCATTTGAAGAAAGCCACTGTCATCAAAGCAGAAGTTGAAAAACTTTTGTGTGTTGGCTTCATTTACCCTGTTCCGCTAACTGAGTGGGTTTCCAATATCATTCTTGTTATGAAAAAACAAGGAACCATTAAAGTGTGCGTCGATTATCGAGATGTTAATCATGCTTGTCCAAAAGACAACTATCCTACTCCCTTTATCGACCATATTATTGATGATTGTGCTGGATGCGAAATATTCTTGTTCATGGATGGATTTTCTGGCTACAATCAAATCAATATCTGCCCAGATGACCAACATAGACAACATTCATATGTGCCTGGGGCACATTCACATATAAGAAACTTCCATTTGGTTTAAAGAATGCTGGGGCAACTTTTTAGAGAGAAATGGATTATGCTTTCAATGACATCAAGCACATTGTTCAACCATATCTAGATGATTGACCAATGCATTCATGAAACCGGATTGATCACCCGATGCATTTGAGAGCCATTTTATTATGCTGCCGACACTATAAGATATGCCTCAATCCACACAAATGTGTTTTTTGTGTTGGTTCCAATCAATTACTCAGATTCTTAGTCTCAAAAGAAGGAATTCAAATAGACCCACTGAAGGTTCAGGCCATTCTTGATTTTCCTACACTGTCAAACTTACTTCAGATACATAAACTTCAAGGAAAGGCTAACTTCCTGAGAAGGTTCATTCCAAACTACGCCGAAATGGCTAAAGGACTTACTCAATTATTGAAAAAGGGGGTTTCTTTCCATTGGGAAAAAGTTGCACAAGCTTCTTTTGATGCTGTCAAGGACACTCTTGCCTGGGCGTCATTAATGTATCCTCCAAATTATTAAAATGATTATTTCCTATATATCGTCGCAGCTGAAATGACCATCGCTATGGTTTTGGTCCAAGTAGAAGATGGAATTGAACATATGATCTATTATTTCAGTCGTAATCTCAATGATACGGAAGTTAAGTACTCATACATGGAAAAGCTTGCCCTGGCAGCTGTTCAAGCTGTCCAAATATTTAACCATTATATCCTGCTCCAAAAAACAACAATAGTTTTGGATTGCAACCCCATGACTTATATCTTATCACATCAATTGCTGGGGGGCAAGTATTCAAAATGGATTGTCATTTTGCAGGAATTTGATTTGGAATTCATCAAATCCAAGTCAAAGAAGTCTTTAGTTTTGGCTGAGCTTCTCTGTGACCTTCCCTCTGATAGTACTCCTACTACGTCGGAACCATCTATTCCAGATGAGTCTCTGCTTCTGATCGAATCATCTGATCCTTGATATGGGGATTTCATCAATTATCTCCAAAACCAAACTTTTCGACCTAATACCTCTTGCTCTGAACAACAACATATTCGATACCAAGCTAAATATTATCTGATCATCGGCAATACACTTTATCGTTGTGGTGTCGATACCATTTTAAGGAGGTGCCTCACTCACGAAGAGGCCGAAAATGTGTCAGAAGTTGTCATGCTAGGGCTTGTGGTGGAAACTTATCTGGATATGCTACCGCATAGAAGATACTCCGCGTCGGTTAATTTTGGCCTACTATTTTTCGATATTGCATCCTTGCAGTCAGAAGTTGTCATGCATGCCAGATTTTTTATCGTAAAATCCACAAACCGCCAGCGCCAATGCATCCTGTTGTCTCTGCTGGACCATTTACAAAATGTTGTATTGAATTCATGACCTATAACCCTCCTTCGTCTGGGGGGCATGGTTATATTATTTTCGCAGTCGACTATTTTACCAAATGGGCTTAAGTGATGCCTACATTTAACAACGCAGGACAAACAGCTACATTGTTTTTCTTCAACCACGTTATTGCATGGTTTGGGGTTTCATAGGATATAGTTACGGATCATGGGAAGTAGTTTCGCAACCATATGATGTCTGAATTGACTACCAAGTTAGGATTGTCACATGATAATTCTACTCATTATCCATAATCAAATGGACAAATTGAGGCTATTAACAAAATTCTTAAATGAATGCTTCAACGAATGGTAGGACTCTGTAAAAGGAACTGGCACTTGATCCTATACTCTGCCTTGTGGGCGTATCGAACCTTGGTGATAAACACAACTGGATTTACTCCTTTTCAATTGGTGTATGATATGGAAGCTATCTTACCAATCCAATGTGAAATATCATCGCTAAAACTTGCGATTGACTTGTTACCTGACACCTCAAAAGAAAAAGCACGTCTCCTTAACCTCATCAATCTTGATGAAACACGTCGTGAATCCCAATTGGCCAAAGAAGCACATAAGAGACATATAGAGGTGCAATATGACAAAAATTTCCAGCCTCGCATCTACTCAAAGGGAGACTTGGTCCTTCTTTACGACCAAGAAGCTAATCTAATAGGTACAGTGAAATTTGAGCCATTATGGCATGTCCCCTATATTGTAAAAAGATTTATTGCTAAGGGTGCCTAAGAGTTAGTTGATTACGATGGAATTCCATTAGCACAACCTAGAACTAGTTTGTATTTGAAATGTTACTATGCTTAATCATGAGCGTAGTAGTTTTTTGTATTATATTGTTTATATTCTGTTGATTTGCATTCACTATATTAATTTGTTTTTAGAGTTTTCTTGACGTTAGTAATATAATTTACATTTTATGGCAGATGTCTAAATCTTCGGAACCATTTGTTGGATATGTTGATTGTTCCAGTCGTAGTACGCAGAATCTATCCTCTGCAGCGTGCACCATTTTTCGCTCCGAACGACAAGTTAGTGAGTTTTCAAGGGATTTGTATTGGTAGATAGACAAACAATATCACTGAGTATAGCACGTTGATAGAAATTCTCTCTTATGCTATTTCATTTGGTATTAACCACATAATCATAAGGTTAGACTCACAACTTGTGGTATTACAACTTACTAGTGTTTATACTGTTAGAAATCCAACACTTCTTAGATTGTTCCTAAGAGTTCGACTTTTGGAAAGACATTTTGATTTTGTTCAATATCAACAAATTTCCAGAAATTTGAACACTTTAACTGATTCATTAGCTAATCAAGTTTTAGACAGACATTTGTGACATAGGTAAAGAAAATATTCACATCATTGAATAGGATTGCACATTAAACATAGGAAAAAATCTAAAAACATATAGATATATAGTTATAGGTTTTTACAAAATTTGTGCCGAAGACACATTAGTCATCTAACCTCAAAATGTATGCAAAATGTCACAAGTAAACTAGTGGTTCTCATGGTAACATGCTATAGATCTAGCAATCCTACGGAGCAATCGCATCCAACGGTTAGGAACCCTAATTGTGTGTCGCTACAGTCGCATGGGAAGTTCTTTGATCCAAAAATCTGGAATCCCGAAGGTCAACCCCTCTATGTGCTACTAAAGCTCAGCCAGAGTCTCAGCCATATCAAGGTCCTGAAGGACTGATCTCTCGACAACTCTCTCTGCTGGCGCATCTGCTTCACACTCTTGTTGCTATACTGGTTGAACGTGACCGATATCTTCATTACATCAAACATTTATTTTAGTCTTGGAAAGAAAAAAAAACACAAAAAATTGTTTAAACCTTAGAAAAATAGAAAAACATGGTCAAATCATTCTTACCTATTGCACCCCACTGAGTGCCTTTTGGTAATACTAGATCTGGACCTCCTCAGAAGTCGACGCCTGTGTATGCATACTCATCGATGGCAACAATATGTCACCAGAACTAGATGAATAATTCAGTAGAGAACACAATGGTCGATTGGCCTACATGCCGACCCATGAGTTCTACCCATCTCTGCATTCAAGGATCTCTAGGACTAGATATATCCAATGTTACATGTTGTGGCTGCATCAGCGGTATCCGTTCCAAACCGAAGGAGATGAGGATTGAACCATAACTAAAAAAATTCTTCCTTCCTCCCTTTGCTTTATTCAGTTGTTCCTTTATCTGAGATAGAACAACTTTATACCAGTTGAAGACTGTTGGCTCTGAGCACTCTAGCGCGTACCGCATATCCGATCTGTTCGCTGCATGTAGTGTAACGGTGCCAGCAAGTTTAGCGATCATGAAAAGGATGGTTCTCAATGGCAAATCCCTGACATCCCGGATGTTTATTTTTCCATATTTTCTGGGTTTTTCCCCTGGATAGCAATACTACATAACATAATCCCTCACTATCTCGCCTCCAACGATATACCCTGTGAGAGAAATGGGTAAACCTCTCCTCGAAAAACCTGTGAGAAAATACACATCCTCAACTGTTATGGATAACACTTGATTTTTTATGGGAAATGCCTCTATTGCTGGATCCCATGCTTGAACTAAGAACTCCAAGAGTTCTATTTGTTGCCTCATTCCCAACAATTTAAAGTACTTAAGTAGTCTGCAATCTCTTAAGGCTCTTACAGTACCCGGATCATTCAAGGAAATCATATCTTGTTCTTCATTTTCCATTTCCCTCCATGTAATTGTCATTATAATCTGATGGAAACCTGAAATATAACCATAAGATCCATTAGATACCATTCATTGCAAAAACCTAGGCAAATTTTGAGCACATCATGAAAACCAAAAACTTGAACTGCACCCAACGCACTCCCCGGGTTGAGACAATGCATTTCACATGTAGGTACCCTTCATTGTACCTGCTATGCAACGCAGGTTTCGACATTCAGGGGTGCATTGCACTCATTTTGGGTAGAATTTACCCTAGGGGCCTTAAAACCCTAAAAAATTGCAAGGAATTGAAATGAAATGAATACTAAAAGGAAGAGGAGGTTCATGTAACCTGGATCAAACGAAAACAAAATCCGTCCTCAGAAACGACCGCAATCAACGACTGAAGTTCAAGGGCAAAATCAGGTTCAGAGCTCCAAAATGAAAATTGTAACTATGGAAGGGTAAAAATGAATAGTAAAACTACTTTATATAGTCATTTAATTGTTTGAAAGTTAAATTTGTTGCTATGACTATGGCTTTATTATGTTTTTATCATGAAATAGGTATTTTTAATCCATTTGATGTTGTTTTGAACAGGAAATACAACTTATGAACATATTAGTTGTGCAGATTTATTCAAAGAAAGACTTGACCACAAAGCATACTTTTTCTCCTTATTTTTCGAGCTTTGTTAAAAATGAAAAAGGATTTGAAGCGCACTTTTATCTATTTTTCAAGCTTCGATAACAGTGAAAAAGGAACCCCTAGAGTCTTCTTTCAGCTCTTTCCAAACTCCGATAATGTGAAAAGATTATCGAGCATTTGTCGTTTTGAGCTCGTTAAAGTAAATGAATTGATATCTTCTGAGTATAAGTTTAACCCTTTTCCGAACTGAGATAGATTATTTACAAAAAAGGAATACCTTGGTTAAACATGACCAAAGAGGTTCTTTCAGATATTATTTTACACTTTTTCGGATCTGAGAGACAAATTTACGAAAAATTACTTTTGGAGTTCTCTTTCGTCCTCTTTTTCAAACTCTCTAAATATGAAAAAGGACCGGGCTATCACTGTTGTTAACCTCGTTAAAACATAAAATAGCGATGAGCTTGTCGATCATGGCAAGAATAGAGTTTCATTCATTGCTACACTCATTAAATTATTAAATAGCGATACTTTATTTTCCCGAAGGGTTGAATTATAGATCAAGTAAATGTTATCCTCCTCAAGCTTGTTAAAAAATAAAGAGGTACTGGTTGACAAATGACCGGCGAAATTTTTGGAAAAGTAAGAAAAATTTCTTTTTGGTAGCAAGTCACTCTTGAACATGACACTTCTTTCACTTCATGTCCGTGATTGTTTGGGTTGGGTATTCATCTTGACAGTTCATTCACAGCTATGGTTCATCATACCTTCACTTTGGTTTTGGGTCAATGCTACCAACTCATCACAAGTGTCGTCGATATGTTCAAGAGAAGTCATCTAGTGATTAAAAACTCATCCTTTTGCAATACTCGTAAACCTTCACTTTCATGACCATCATCCCTGAAAATTACTATATCAAATCATACCCTTGTCTCCGAAATCAGTAACTCCTGTTTTGCAATAAGGTGACTTCCTATTGATGAAAAATCAATTTCCAGGAAATTCACTTAGAAACATCAAATTTCAGTACCATGAGGCTTGTTACAACATCGACAAGATCCTCGCTTCCAGACATTTGACCAAAAGATTTTGTTTGGTGTTCGAAATCAAATAAACTATTCATGCCTTATGAAATGTACTGCAGTACCTTGAGGGCCACTGATATTAAGGGTGGTTATCTTGCGTTTGTTAACAAATAACATCATTGGCTAGTAATCAAACGATATATTTCCATGTTGGCCTACAAATCATATATTCGCATGGCTAGAATTGTACCCGAATGATCTTGTGAACGAGAAAAGAAGACCCCGGATCTAGTTTCAGCGATCCGGGCTGCGATTTCAGGATTGTTGTACACATATTCTGTATGGTGGCCTTAGATACATATTGTCATCCAAACATGGGCCTATATCTACAAGCATGTCTGCATCTGGGCAACATTCCAATGTCGAAGAATTTCTGAATTATGTACATGTTATTAGATTGTTTATGTGATGAATATGGGAATGCCTACCCTCAGAAATTATGATCAAAAGAGGATATATCATGGTGTAATGTATTGTAATATTGATGCAGGTGACCACTCGGCTTCATTTCCAGGCTCATCACAGTGTAAAGCATCTCAATCAAATGTTCTTATTATTTGGATCTCATGCTTTAGGGGGGAATTGTTATAGGTAAATTTGGGCACCATTCCCAATGACCTGGTTAACTGGACATCATCTCTAGTCCCAATGATCAAGGGTCTATCATTCCCTATCATTTCAGTTGCTATATTTGTTAGTATGAATTCTTCGTCGAAGTGTACGAAAAAGAACCACTTTAGCTACGCATAACTAATAGCCCTAACAACAATAATGGCTGCAAAACATCTTCAAATCTGCAATTAGTAGTTAAAGTGCTGCAACAAACAGATCTATAAATGGAAAGACATTAAGCAGTAAAGTAAAGAGTTTGCTCCATGCATCCAACAGACAAGAAAAGAACACGATTTTTGAATGAATTTTTATATTACAGGGCACCTGGGAGGAAACAAGAAGGTGTATCCAGATCTCCTCAATGGGATGGGTTCTTTGTAGTCCTCGGCACTTCAGATCTAAGCTTTCTCTCTCTTGTAGATGTAGAAAACCCAATGTAGAAGGTAGAGCTCAATGGGAGCAACAATGGCAGAAAATGAGACCGAGTGTATAGATCCAGAGTGATCTAGTATGCAACAAATGGTGAAGAATGATGGGGAAAACCCTCCTATTTATAACAAAATATTGGGTCTTTCTAGATCTTGGTGCATGATTAAAATAATTTTAATCATATCTAGATCCACCTCTATGGAATATTTTATTATTATTTGTTGGAGGGAAAGGGTGTTTGACTTGGGTCAAATCCCTTGATTAGTGAAAAATAAATAAATAAATGATTTATTTATCTTTTTAAGGAAGTGGTTGGGATATAATCAAATAAATAATGATTTATTTGATTAATGGTGGTTGATTTGGTCATATTTAACAGGGAATTTTATTAAATAATTATTCCTAGAAAATAATAAGATAACTATGGGTTTATCTCATTAATTTCTTTGTTTTTGGGTTAAACATGACTGGGAATAATAATTAAATTATGGTTTAATTAATTATTCCTTTTGGGGTTCCTAATTAACATAGTGAAAGCAGTTTTACTTGGGGTAAAACTGGTCTTACATGGTGTACTTGGGTCCATCTAATGATGAAAGGTTAGATGACCAAAAAATGGTGCTGGTGCCCCGACGTGCGAGTGTCGGGAGAAGCTTCAGTCACGTTGTAAACATCACTAGACAACAAAAGGGTATGTCAGAGAGAGA